>VOMN01016961.1:0-11930 GCA_014899125.1 Orchestia grillus
TATCATCAGACGGCAGATGGAAACGATCTCATTCAACAGCTCGCGGATATGCGGAGGCTCACCATGCACACAAAGCGACGGCACCCCAGGGGGGCCAGGGCATAAAGGCCCAAACATATTCAAGGTATATTCAATTTGACATCAAATCAAATTCAGACTCACGACTCCGTTTGTTTTTTAATGTGGCTAAAAAAGCCGTCTAATTTATTTTAAACTAATTTCAAAGGTTTCAGGAGCAATTGGGATGAAATGTTGATACATTTTTTCTCAAGTCCTCGAATGAATCACAATGCAACTTTCCCGGACCCCTGGAGAAATTGAAAATGTTTCACGTCTTCCATTAGAGATCACTATCGTAATGATCATTAATGGTAATGAAGTTCTCACCGCGCGTAGTTTTGGGAGTATTTTTCTGCACCTTATTCTATAACAGCACCAGTGCCCCCGAATGGCTCTTTCATTTTCTATTCCGTAAGTTGAGGCCATCAGCCAAAGTTGGATAATACTACCCTAAACGTTAGTGCTCAAGTTTCCTCCACTGCTTGAAGTTGCATCTCAAACTGCATATAAAACGTGGTATGAAACCTCGCAAAACGTTACACAAAGTCAAAACCACTGGAAATCATCCTAGTATGTTAAGGGCATGCAATTCACATATGTTTTTTTAAGAATAGGTCATGATTTTCAAATATACGAGGAATGTATACTAAGCATCCTCTATTCTAGGTGAACTTGAACCTTCAAATTAAATTGAAGTGAACGGGGAGAAAAGGATAGTAATGATTTACCCAACTCGCTTACATATTCAAATGGTAATTAATATTTCTAATTTGAAATAATTCTTTCATCTTAATATTAGAGTGACAGGAACGAATCACCTTGAATTTTTCAACACTTATAAGACTAACGTCTTATAAGACGTCTTGTGCTAATCAAATTTACTCACACTTAACAACTCAATTTTACGACGAAAGAGACGTATCGCAAAGACTACAAGTCTGACTTTCTCGATGCAGCGTCTATAATTTAACAGTAATTTTTTCAAGTCCAAGAGCAAGTATAGCCGCCGCTCAATTTATTGTTGAAGCAACTGAAACGTTGACGGCTTTGACACCTCAATAGTGTCTGTGGAACTGCTGACCCCGTTTGCACAGTTGAACAACTGTATCACTCCTACTCGTACCTTCGACTTCTCGCACCCTTATGAACATCTTCTGATGGACACACTGAACTAAGTACCAACTCTATTGCCTTCCAAAACTACGTACACTGTAAACGTTGAGGAAATGGAAAGTCAAAATTATTATAAAATATTCGGAAATGCATACCATTGAGTATACCTTCTTTTCTACTGTAGAGCCCTAATTCGAGTCCGTAGATGTATCCAGTTTGACGGAACTTCCGATTAGGAATCCAAAATGACTCCGAACACGATAAAAACTTTGAGTTGCCCTCCTCTCACTTTGCATATAGCATTACATGCGAAGCAAGTTGTTGTGTAGCTGCGAGTGTCAGTCAAAAAAGTATAAAGGAACAGTGCTCTATAGCACCTTTCGATTCCACGCTGTGCACGTGAAACGTGGAATCTGTGCACAGGTGTTTCCCCACGTAGATTCCCTGCGCATAGAAACAAGTTAAGATACAAGTCGAAAGATAGATAAAGAATAATCAGCATAGAAAGCATGAAAACGGAAAGAAGCAAAGTGGGCACGAAAGATCCAAGTCCAAAAAGCGTAGCTATAGCTGAGGTCTCCTAACGGTGTCCTCCTGAGTATGCCAGTCTCCACAGCATTGGACGGGCAAACCGAACTCAAAGGTACTGGTATTAAGTTAGACAAACCTATTCCTTATGGCCTATCTTATGCCTCCTGAGAATCATTAGTTTTCGAACTTCTACACTGAACAATAAGGATGGACATACGGTGTGAACCGCTCTATTGCGGTTGTACACGCAAGTGACTGCCGTGGTAATGAAGAATGTTCGCGAGAGTAACAAAAAAATGACAGTTCATGCTGTTAGAGGGCCGTCCCATTTTAAAAAGTTTTCTTATGGGACAGATCTGTTCCATATTTGACGCACGTATTTCACTCGATAAAATGAGCATATTTTTTTCCGACAAATTTTTCGATTTTTTAAAGAAATGGAGCTATAAAAGCAAGTGAAATTTTAATAAAATTTTAAAATGGTATCAAGCAATTTTTACCCAAGAAAGATGGTGAGGGTCCCATTTTATGCATTTCAATGTGTAAAATAACTTCCATGAACGTTTTTTTTTAAGAAATCGATATTTTGATTTGAGATTTTATCGGTAAAATGGAAAAAACGTACGCTTTTTCCGCTTGAAGCGCTGTATCGTTTTCAAGTACCAATTAATTAACAAAAATTCTGCTCTATTGATCATATTCATATTGAAATTCCCGTCGAATAAACTCTATTTCATTTATTTATGACTAAAACTATAAATTTTATATTCTTTAAAACGCAAAAAATCGATTTTTACGGAGAGTCACACATATATAACAAACAACTAACGATGAAACGCAAAGTAAATGAAAGAAAAATTAATAAAAACTACCTATATGGGTCTCAATTGGTTCTAACAAGGTTTTTGTGGTCTCCACGGCTTTCCTGAATGCTATTGCTTAATTTTAGAGGAGTTTGAAAATGTGGGTCCGAGCCTGATCTCGTTTTGTTCCTTTTATGACACATCATATCCACACCTTATAGTAACATCGTTGGTCGTATAAGATGTCTATCATGGGTGGAATGGCGCAAATAATAACACAAATTACTAATATCAGATACAATGCTGAAATTCGATGTTGCTGCGAATGAAACACAAAATTAGAAATTTTATTAGTCAAAATGATGTAAAATCCAAAATACTTCTTTTTCATCAACCCTGACATTCTCAATGTGAAAAACAAGTCGTAAAAGTCAGAGGTACTTACCAAGCGGAGTCGTGCGGCCATGCATGTAGTGCAGGAAGAAGGGGGGGAGAAGGCGAGGGGACACCCTTAGAAAGCACCACTGGCTTAGCCTGGCGATCCTCCCATGTCATCTTCCTCCGCTCACCTACGTTTCTTAGAGCGCCTAACAGACCTTTCAAGCTCTGCGATGGACGGAGAGGCGAGAATCTTTAAGCCCACTAGAAGCAATCCATGCGTCGGGCTGAAATAGTTTCCTCCACTGCTTGAAGTTGCATCTCAAACTGCATATAAAACGGGGTATGAAACCTCGCAAAACGTTACACAAAGTTTGGCGTACAAGGACTCGTTCACGTTCTGAGTCTCATTCCGAAGGTGGCGATCCAGGAGCTCATCGGACGCGAGGTCCACGTACACACGCAGTATTTGTCGGAGTATATCCTTTTATCGGCTACTCCGGACATGTACACTTTCTTTGTTCAATGAGTAGGTGCCTCCTCCGCCCTTCGGTAAATGTACCCTGAATCAACACTCTCGGGGCAGTCTTGATGCTTTGGATCTCTGTCCATGCTAATGCCGTAGTAGAACGAGGACAGAATACTTTTCCGCACGCTTGACACGGTAGCTTCAGGGCCTGCTGAACGAACATTCTGCTCGTAGTGCAGTTGCAGCCGATCGATATTGGCATCCATGAGACCTTCGCGCCCATGTAGGAGACTCCTAATACATAGCTTTCTTGTCTTAGTTACGTCAGGACCCTTGAGATCTGCTGAAGTTTACGAAGACGAGTCCCAAGGCACTTAGCCACTTGATTTGGCTACCGTAAAAGCGGAATAAGGACCGTCATTGCCGTTCATCTTCGAAATGAATTTGAACGTAGCTGCCTCCCGTTTCCTACAAAAATTTCGTATATGAAGACAAGAGCTTCAGACCGCATAAACGCACAGCAGCTGCTGCTTCCATATTACTGGCATGACCATCGAAATTTTCGGAAGAATTACCATGAAATTGCTTCCAAGCAGCGAAGTCCTCCAAAGTGAGGAGCTTTTCCTTCTTACCAACACACTCCACAGTAATTGCTAAGAACTTCAAAGTCGTTCAAAAATCCCGTCTCACAGTCCACGACAAATCCTGCACTTATACGCGACTGGTGACCTCGCCTCATCTAAGTACCTTCGTAGCTTACATTCACGTTCATGACTCGAGAAAGATCCTCCACATCATAGCTCAGCGTAGCAGCATAAGCCGCGTGCAAAGCCTTCCCTAGAGAAAGAAGCATGCTCAACTGGAAGGCTTCCATGTGATGCATCAACCAAGACAGGACACGATAGAACCTCGAGTCGTGCAGCGTAGCACAACTCATATTATAAAGCAATTTCAAGCATCCAGCATACCCTACCCCACTCACGAAGCTATAGAACACGAGCGACACCTCACGATGGGTAAAGCCGGTTACCTCACCAGCGGCGGACGAAACCGTACGAGGCGCTTCACGGTACGCGACCTCGTCACAAGCAGTACACACAACATGGTAAGAAACCTCAAGCCACGTAGAAGAATCGCGGAGCTCCAAAGAACCCCCACATTCCCTATACGACCCAATAGCAGACACGAGCGCCTTCAACGTCTGGACTAGGACAGAACTCCATGCATTGCCAGCCTCAAGCACTAGCACGTTTTCGGTCTCAAGCTCGGTCAAACGAGCTCTTTTCTACAGAGAACTAAGTTCTATAGAAGCAAGCTCGTCCTGAAATCCCAAATCCCCAAATCCATAAGTCTTATTTTTCAGCGCTAATTGAGATACGACTTTCTTAATAACGCATTTCAATTCGAAGTTATATTAAGACACACTTGATTTGAACACCAAAACGCACGAGACGAGGTTATTTCACGGAGGGCTGTAGTTACATAGCTTGTCGGAACTCAACCGGAGTAGCAATTCTTGCGTTAGGAAAAAAGTTCAGTATCTATTTGAATCGACCTCAAAGTTATACGCAAGTTGGATCAAATATCCATATACACTTTGCATAGATAAACTAACCTCTTACTGATGGGAGCCAAAGTCTCCTGAATGTAGGCTAAGCCCTGCCATGATCCCACCGGGGACATTTCCACAGTCAGTGTGGCAAGAGGACGTTGCGGCAGCGACAAATCCCTTCCTCCAGCTTCATTAGTCTTCAAGACCTATAAGTGCAACACTGGAAAATGAAAATATATCAATAGCAAAGCCTACAATCGTCTCAGATCAATTTCTAACGGGGCTTGAAGACATACACTAGAATAGAATTATCCAAGTTTTGTTTACTATATTTGTTTTCTAAATACGTACGTTTTATATTTCTCTTTGGACAGATTAGTTCCAACTGATATTACACAAGAGGATCATAAATGACATATTTTCGCTGGAATAGCTTTTAAGGTCATTAATTCATGAATTGTATTTGAATTTTTAAAATTTCACGCAAACAAAGACATTGCAGTAGTGCCGGTTGAAGCCAAGTTTACTATTGCTGATGTCAACAATACCAAAAAAGATATCCTCAAACTGAGACAAATATCAACAATACCAAAACAAATATCCTCAAACTGAGACGAATGTCAACAATACAAAAAAAGACATCCTCAAACTGAGACGAATGTCAACAATACAAAAAGATTTCGTCGAGTTGTGACGAATGTCAACAATACCAAAACACGATTTCCTCGAATAGTGACGAATGTCAACAAAACCAAAGAAGATTTCCTCGAAGTGTGGCGAATGTCAACAAAACCAAAGAAGATTTCCTCGAAGTGTGACTAATGTCAACAAAACCAAGGAAGATTACCTCGAATTGCGATGAATGTCAACAATATCAATAAAGATTTCCTCGAATTGTGATGAATGTGAGATACAACGAAGTCTATGGTATATTAAGATTAGGATTTTACGCAGTATTATTCATGGATTATTTAATATTCTGTCGCCATTCAATAAGTAATTCAAAGAGTGAGAGCAGTGAGATGTAAAAATTTGAATTAAAAGAAATAACCGCTGTAGTAGGAATAACAACTACAAGAGGAGAGTTTCTGGGAAAGATCCTTCAGATCATTTGTAAATTATACAAAGTGGTTAAGATTGCGATTTTAATTATAAGATTCAATCTACGAACGATATGAATTTCAAACATGAATTAAACTAATTCTCACGTATAGCATGTATTACTACAAGCACTTGACGGTGAACAACACCAAGGAGATCTAAATCACAATATACCATTGCCTCCTAATCTAAAGTGGTGGAAATAAGTACAGGACACCTCAATAAGTTGTTGAGAATTTTCTTAATAACGAACCAAGTCAACTGAAAATTTGTGTATGGAACTTAGATCGTGTGGGATCGGCATACCTATTCGATTATAAAAGTTCGCATAATAAGTCGTTAACATAACTACGTTTTCGAAGGAGGAAATAATTATAAGTTGGTTTTGAAAATTGTGGTTGACAAATGGTACAAATTAGGAATGAGATAGCAAAGAAAAATCGTAAAAACATTTAGTTCGAACAGTTTGAACGTGTGCTCATTTCAACGAAATCTGCATTGGAATTTTTTTCATTCAATCAATTGCAGTTGTACAATAAGAATACAGTTATGTTGAAATAAGAAATTAAAACAAAGAAACACACGAAATACACACACCAAGAGGAATTCTTAGAGATCCATTTACGTAGTAGCAAAGCACTTCCAAGAGCAAGGACGTCGCAAATGGATATAAAACTTCGAACAATGACAAATACAAGTAAGTGCGTAAACTAACAAAGTTTTTGCCCCTCAGAAAAAAGCCATAAGAGCTATTGCGCACACCTGGACTTTAATGAGCGCACTAACGACTCTTTCAAAAGTATGGGAATTCTGAAATTGCCAAGCCTTCATTAATTTTCACTGGGAAATTTTATGTTAAAAACCATTAAAACAAGCGGTGACCCAAATATCCACGAAAAAATTTCTGCCCAATTCCGTCTTCAAGATCATGTCACTAGGAATTGTAATAAATTAGTACTTCCATATTACTCACGCATTAAACCCCATCATTGCATTCTCTTTGCTAGTACTAAACTTTGGAATTCGATTACGACAAACATACAATAAAATACCTTATTTAGATTATTTGAGACTAATCTTGAGGCTTACCTTCTCTCGATGTATTGGAAGAATATACGTAAGCCTTTGTCCATAGACCTTTGAGAATATATGTTCAAATATGTTGTGTATATGTAGTCTTTTGCTCGATTACTATCTAATACCATTCATGTAACTTTAAAATACATCTCGTGATTTATAGGAGTATATATGCGTTCGTGAACCTCGACTTATATGGATATATGCTCAAATATGTGTATTTATGTAATCTCTTAACAAAAATGTTAAATTCATACTATGTTTTGACACTAATATTTAATTTTAACAAACTCATTCAGTTATTGTAACCTACATACCTGAGTTTAACTTTGAGTTTTTTATTCGTCATTAATAATTGATGTTCTATAAGTTGAAAGCCTTCATTTTTATATAGGATGCGCTAGAAGCCTTTTAGCTAATTCGGACCCACATGTGGTAGGTATCCTGATTCTTGTTCTTCGTCATTCCTCATTTGATTGTAAGCCTGTATCTGACAGGCGTAGAATTCATTCTTGTGCACGGAAGCAGTTTCTGGTCTGGTATCAACCTGTCTATGGAGCTATCAACTTTTTTCACTATTAATTTGGAGTTCTACAACACCATCATGTTGCCCATTTCATTCTCGAGGGTAGGGAAAGCGTTCTTGGGAACAAACGCATTCCTTGTTTTACTCGAACCAAGACGAAGGCGTTTCTTCCGAAAAGTTCAATTTTGCTTTCATCGGACCGCACAACTTGTTTCCAAATGTCAATTCCTTTTTCAAGAGCGTATTTGACAAGTGTTAAACGGTTCGTTACTGGTTTTGCTGAATGAAGACGAATTCTGCGTGGAGCGAAAGCATGTATACTACTTCGATGCAGCTCTCTAGTAACCGTTTTTCAACAGACGTGAACTCCTTTTAACTCTAGTACATTCTTTAGGTATGCACGGATTGCTATACGATCATTCAGCCCCTTACATCACATATAGCTTCGATACCGGCCCGGGATCTTGGGAGGAGCTCCGACTCTTTGTAGAATGGATATTGGTCCAGTCTCTTGTTGCTTTTAGAACATTCCCCAACAGTTGTGTATGGAACCGTAAGTCGTTCAGTAATTTGCCCATAAGGTAATTCTGCACTATGAAGTTCAATTTTTGATTTTCGAATAGCTTCAGGTATTTATTCGACTTTCAAGATTGTTCACTAAGCATCTATTTTCAACAAAATCTAGAGAGGAAACGATAGTGCCGATCGTAATTGGTTTGTGATAAAAGAGCTACCGAAAATTTCTAGAAGCTGTATAAAGAGTTTTTGATCGAGAAACCAAAATTGGGACCTAAAATAACGATGTTTTGAGACAATATCAATTATGGTCAAATACTTATGTTCCCATGCATTATTTGAATGGTTGATTTTCTGGCTGACAATGAATACATTGTTCGATTTAAAAATTGCAGAAAATATATATTCTCTGACCTACCTGTATCCTTTACCCCTACCTGGAGCTCTAAATTTTCATAGAGTACCAAAAATAGAGTTGTGCAAATACCTGTGTTCAGACCCTGTAAACATTCATCTAATGGAAATTGAACCAAATGCTTCCAAGACGTACTCCACAACGAGCTACTCTATATTCGCTGAACATCAAGCACTGGATCATCAAACAAGGAATGAATGAAATTCTGAGAGTGAGAACAGTTTTATTAGATGCACTTCTCTCACAAACCTTGACCCAACACAAGAAAATATGATAGGCAGCTTCTATAAATCCACAGTGAACAAGCTATCTCGTTTTCAGTTGCCACAACCCAGTTTATCTTTCTCCACGGATAATCTATAATTTTGTAAGATTCTAGCCTTCCAAGTATTTGTATCAATCATTTCATAAATTGATCAATGGGGTGGTGAATAAGCTAGACTGCCTCCAGTTTAACTCTTCTCTCGGAGCATTTGAAATTTGACATTGTTTTCATCTAATTTATTTTGTTTCTTATTTACACATTTTTCAATCGAGTGGCGAAAAAGTCTAACCGGGTGGGTTGAGGGCATCTGAAGCGAAGGTTCCTGCTTTCCTTGTCTTGCACCTCTGAATCGAGCACCTCGTGACCCCGGTTCCGGATCCGAGAAAATGTTATGCTTATACGTCTAAATGTTCATTTTGAAGTCACATAGAACGTTTATTTAAATTTTCCTTGAAATGGGGGACTTCAAAGCATGCGAACACACATCGTGTAAAAGTGAAACAAAAAGCCCACAAAAGCCATCGTGTAAAAGCCTAAAGCAAAGCTCAGGTAAAATCCATAAATATTGCTGCCATAGTACATAGTCGTGAGAACTAACTAACGTTACACAGCGGTAAATCGATTGACTTGAAGTGATAATAAAGAGAAGTTTAGTTACTCGACGGTGATTTACTGGTTGAGGCACACTGATATTCGTGGTAACTTACTTTATAATTCGACAGATAAACCTTGCGGGTGAAACTGAAATTTTTCTTATAAAAAATTTGACCATATATGACATTAGGTTTGTTAGAGTTGAGAAACTTGAAGCAACGGTGGGGCTTCTGAGTATACAGTTTTTTGCACAGCGCCTGACTCCCACTTTACCCATCACAGCCCCACGAAATCGAAGTGTTAAAACGGGATAAAGGAAAGATGCCACCACTTGACAAGCAAGATCTGGTGAAGTATGGCAGGACGTGACGCAACACAATTCAATAGCTAGGAACAACGTAGAACACAACAAAAGATAGAATGAAACACGTCATTGTCCGAAGCGTACGTGTTCAATTTTACTCCAGAGTTGTTCTTCACGTGCAAGTTTTCTGGACTTCATCATTGCTGAACTCGACAGCTCATCGCCCACACACGAGCTTGGGCCAACGTTGACCTGGCACAGCTCTAGCTTGAAAATTCTGGCTAAGATAGAAGAGTGTGTCACTCGTTTTGCAGGTGCTATCCATGGCACCTGTAATTTCGATGCTCGATCCGAGATGCTTTTTGATACTTCGTTGTGGTTTTAAACCATGAAGAACATTTTGACGGAAGTAATAGTTTTACAAGGGAATAGATTAGCTGTTATCGTGAAGAAAAGGAGGTAGGTCATTTAATGCGTCATCGATTTATTGAAAACTGAGTCCCAGATCGGGGGGATTCCTACCCTCTAATGCGATGGGGTGCCATCGAGTGTGATCTGGAAACAACTAAGTTTGGAAACAACGCAACGAACAGGTAGAATAAAGTGGTTAAAAATGGCGTCAAATAGGAAGTTCACTCCAAAACACATGAGAGTTATCTCAATATTGCTTCAGCACTCACTAACTCACACTTATGACGCTGTCGCTTTGATGTGACCATGTATTTGTGTGTAAGAAAATAACTCTGACGCGTATAAATGTTCTCATAAAAAGGTTTACAACGTGTCACCCGGAAAACTGGATTTGAGTGGAAACTCTGGTGCACAACAACAATTCAAACAACACAAATATAGGAATGTGCCTCATAAAATATTTTTGCTATAAGCTAAGGCTAACAACGAAAACCAAGGAAGCTAAGGCGGCAACCTCAGCCATAGGGCAAAGCACACCGCAAAAATAACACTCAACAACAAATCAAAAGTAGGAGATATTTTTCAACGACGTCATAAAAACTTAGCTTCAACACCAGTTCGAGAGGAAACAAACAAAGGCAATTTTCCTCTCAACTTTTGACTTAAGAGTCTCTGATAAGTGGGCGTCAATGCGTTCAACAACCGTGGCGTCTGCGTACGTACGCCAAGCGTGACATTTGACAGGTTGAACTTTAAACAGATTCCCCCTCCTTCATCAGAAAATTTGTTGTTAGCACCCAGTGTGCATATGCAAAAGTGGTGACAATTGCCTTCCTTTCAGCTTCTCCGTATACTTGTAAGCCTTCATCACAAGCCAGTCCATGAATAAAGATGCGAGCATGGAGTTAAAGAAAACATTGAGAAATAAATTTTTCCTTTCGTTCTTCGAAAAAGTCAGAAGCCAACAACAACATCTGGAGATCCCAGGTGGTCACTCAACCAAGTACTAACAAGACCCAGCGTTGCCTAGCTTCACTGATCGGACGAGAAGCGGTGCATTCTGCGTGGTATTGCTGCTAGAGTATTAGACGCACTTCGAACGCATTTATTGATGTGACATGGGCACTCGTTAGAGTGATAGCCTCACAGCTGGGAAGTCAGGGTTCGATTCCTGGCTCAGGCACTGAATTTCACGTAACCACGGAGTACTTTCCTTGGAAAAGGAAGTTTGAACCACACATTCCTCACATCCNCGAGGTGCAAATTCAATATTTCCAGTGCGAACCGTCGTGAATAACGGTGTGCGCTCGGCGGAGCTCAATGTTTCAGTCCCCACATCCAACAACCGAGAGCAAATCGATACCAATCGAGAATGGCGTTTGATTCGCTTCGAAGAACGCCATCAGCCTTGTCAAATCTACCTTGCAAACGACTTCGCTCAAATTCTCTCGCGCCAACTTCTAGATGAGCGAGTCGTGCGAAGTTCAGAGATTTTTTCCCCATCTCCNATGGCCGTTGGCGAGGAAAGGACGCACTTCGAACCCATTTATGGATTTAAAAGAATTTACAATCATTTGTCCCACTATTTTTGGCAGGGAATGTCTGCTAGTTATTAATACATATACTCAAAATATCACAGCACTTTTATTCCCTTCTCACCGAGGAAGATTTGAGATATTTCGAATTCAAAAATTCATTTAGAAATTGAACCAATAAGTAGATTTTGAATCAATTAAATTTTAATTTTTTCACTGCCTGTGGTGTGGCAGGGTATTGAATGAAGTCTAAACTTCTCTTAATATAGTAATTATTTCC
>VOMN01016971.1:0-13774 GCA_014899125.1 Orchestia grillus
AACATGTAGTTGATGTTGATTTAACAATGAAATCTGTGATGCACCAAGCATTGAAAAATCATGGCATTTTTTGCGATTGGATTAGTAAAGTTTATAGCTTATACAACAGGGGCTAATACATTTATCAGCATTATTGTCGACAGTTTACCTAAAAATATTCGCATTCAGTTGGTGAATCAACAGCGTAAAAATTGTGAGTGATAGTATGATAAATTGGGATTTAAATATTGAAGTTGTTCTCGGAGACTTTATGATGATCGTCCACGGTTCTGAGGAGTAGTTTTGCAGAAGTGATTAGAAATGTCAATTTATTCTGTCACTGGAAAAATATTTGACCATATCAAGCTCTGGTAGATTTTGTATGTCTTGCGTTAGGGGGCGCTGATTGCTTCATACTGAGAGAAAATAGAAATCGAAAATGAAAGTAAAAAATAATGACAAAAATCGCAGTAGAATATTTTATCCTTTTCGCTCTTAAAGTAGCAAGACCGAACAGATCTAATCCAAAACAATTGTGCGTCCAAAAACATGTCTGTTGACAATGGCAAAACTCTTTCGAGGTCTGCAAAAAATCTGCAAAATTGCGCGGAAGATCGGCCTCGAACATTCTGAAGCAATAAGAAGGTCTTAGAATCAACACTGGTACGTAATTAATGGCAAACTAGACTCTAGAATGTAACGAAAGAGTAACCTCTTCTTCTTGAAGTAATGCACTTCTGTCACATTACGGTAGCCATTCTGATATGGGGAAAAAATATCGAAGCGTATTAATTACACAGTATTTTCCAACTGAGAAGAGTTTGAGGTCAGCAGCTTCCTGCCGCTGCAGTCCTCCTGCAAAGGTTTTCATCATAGGATCACGCGACTCATCGAGGAAATCTGAATGTGCCATTGCAGATTCAAAAAAATTTCATGAGTGATACGTAACTAACGAGAAATGTGATGATTTGTACACGTCACTTCACGCGAGCGACTCCGAATGCGACACTACATTTTAATGAAGCGCGGGGTCGGTACACAAATGCAATTGCTTTCATTAAGGCAAAACATGAAGCCTTGTTCATGTAAGCTCGCAGAATCACACTTTCCTGCGCTTTTTTGACAGAGAATAAAAGGGGCGTATCGACATGCAGACGGATAACATTTATGGAAAGTGCTCGATAACAACGAAAGCATACAATTATATTTTTTGTATGAAAAAGTGAAATAAAACTAAAACTGAGATATATTACGGGACGTCAAGTTAAAAGATAAATACATTATTAGGATTTCAGGTAAGAAGATGATTTTAGAAGCGTCTTGATTGAAAAAGACGTCCTCCGCATTGATCGCAGCTAAAAGAGTGAATTTAGTCTCAATACAGGGAGCACTTGAAGCTCTGCTGCATGGGCTCTAAGTACCTGATTCAGACGCTGAATTGGGGTCTGATTAAATGGTCAGGGAAGTTTATTTGAAGAGATTTTTTGCGACTGGTCAGGTCGGTCCAACTCATATAATCGTTTCCGGCTTTAAAAAATGAATTTTTATTGGGACAAAAATTCTACATTTACTTTTATACATTTAGGAAACTTTGACATTAGCATGTCTGTTGCATGCAGATGGATTGAAATTGGATTGATGCTAAGAACATTGGCTATGAAAAGCTAGAGTGGGCACTCAGAATTAAACGCTTACGTCCAGCGTCGGAAATTGCGGTCGGGCGGCGGCCTATTCTAAGGAGGCCTTGAAAATATTACACATCACTTATTGCGATCGTTGCAGTACGATGAAATGTGTTTGCTAGGAATGCACCTTTTATTCAGACTTCAAATGATTCGGAAACTTTTTTGCTCAGGTGCAGAGTATTGCATAGATACAAATTTTAATTTACTTCAGAAACGAGACCAGCGTCCCAAATTTGTTCTACCGGCTGAATGTTTTGAATTTCAATAGAGATTCAGATAAAATTTTACTCGGAAGCCCCGATTGATCTGTAAATCAGATGCAGAATTATTTTGGCCATAATCAAAGTGGTAATCTCACTCGAGCCTCGCCGCTAGCGAACACAGGTTTAGCAAAATGAACCAGCCCGTCAGTGAACCCTTTCTCCGGTCATAATTAACGACGAGTTAACTCGTTTATACTCGGCTTATATTTTCAAACTTTGAACGAGTGAACGTCTTAAATTTTTTATTTCCAACAAACGAAGTTTGAAACGAGTCTATTCGTTGTTTTGAAACCTTTTTCGGTATCGACTAACAATCCACGAATGTACCCAGTCAAATGACGCTCGTCAAAAAGTCACTTCAAAATTACACATTTTCATCCAAAAACCTCCCAGGGAAAGGTTGATGCTTTATAAATCCACACTTGAAGTTTCCCATCAGGTTCCTGCTTCTCGTCACAGAGTTCTGTGAAATTCTGTAAAAAATACATAATCAGCACAACGCATTTGCAGTCTTCATTGAGCGGACGCCAGGTCTTTAGTCCACATGTACTGATCACTCAGGATGAATCAAAGGACGGCAACCAGCTGGCCAGATTGCGACTGGTTATCGCTACAGCATTCGCAGCTAACAGCACGTATGTAAGCAGAAGCAAATGCACACTCGTGTGTCTCGGGGCACGAGAGAACGTTGCTGCGGCTGCTGCAAACGCGTCTGCGCTCTCGTTACTCCTGCTTTGCTCAGAGATCTTTTTGCGCTGGCCGCTTCGTCGCTGTGGGCAGAACTCTGATGTGTAATGTAGGTCATAATGCTTAGCTTTGCCTCACTGGGCTGCAAAAATTTAGTTATGATGACTGCGTGTATGTCATGAGGTTTCAGTCAACCATTGTTTTTGTTTTGACTTGAAAAGCCACACGTGTTGGGCTGACACGTAAGAAATAACCCACACTGTTTGGACCGTGAGTTTTTTTAGGGTTCGAAATGAGGGAGTTACTTATTATGACTCTCAGTATGTGCAACGTAAGATATCGCTCAAAAATGAGAGAATGGTTCCTTATAAGTCATTACTGAATATAATTTAAACTTATCTTGGCCCATGGAAAAAACGCATTTCCATCAAAATCATTTAAATTTTGTTTTATATATATATATATACATACTTAGATTCGTTTAGTGTTCAGTGTTCCAAGAAGACTGGATGAATAGAAACAAAGAATTCAAGAAGAACTTTGTGGTAACGTCTCAGAAGAACTGAGACGTTGCAACAATCAATGCGAAACCCTCAGAGCAGATTGAAAGAATGCATACTTAGAAGAGGACGCCATCTACAGGACGTAATTTTCACGCCCTAATGATTTGGGTGACTGTCTTTCAAAAGGCAAGTTGTAGTGGTTCAATTGCTATCAATAAAATATTTTTTCTAGATCGTGTGTATTTTTAGGGAGTTTTTCAAAAGTTCCTATTTTTCTGCGCTGCCCTATGGTTTATCATATATCATTGATAACTTTATTATACAAGTTACAATTCATAAAGCAGGAAATTATGACTATTTGCATTTATGGTTAATTATTCTATTCGTATAGCACTTTCATGTTCTGAATGTTAGAAATAATGAATAGAAATTGATAAATGATTCTTGAATCTATTAATGAACGCTGTGTTTACTCGAATGCCTGTTTCTTCTTCAGTGATATGAATACATTACAGTAAGATTTATTTTAATGTGAACATAACAAAACATAGTTGTGCTTTGTGCGAAGTGAAACAAATTGAACACGAAATATCAGAATCAGAATTGAATTCTTCTGATCTCGATGTCGTGTTCCAAAGGATAGTTGCATTAAATCTACTTGTTCTGCATCCAGTGATGTTGGAGCTGATTGCATAAACGGTTGGTAATTCATGCAGAATCGACGTGCTTTGATCAGCGTTTAGGTTTCTGAGAGAATGCTTGATCACAAGAAAGTAAAGATGGCGCTGTCTCAGAGATTCCGTATGACGCAAGCTGCACGTAATTCATGCAAGACTTTGCCGCAATGATAAGAGCAATATACGGAGCAATGGAAAAGGGAAAATCCCGTTAATTAAGTTCACATAAAGTCACCAGGCACACATATTCGACCAGGCATTACAGCGTTCATGCGCGGTTGTCGACAGCGCGGCCTTAAACGGCGTACATGATGTTTCCATAAAATTTGGTTTACACATTAATGATGCACTGTAGTACCAAACTATATTAACTGACCGTCAGTGGAGTTATTACAATTGATTAATTATTAGTTCAGCTGTACTGGTTGGCTTCTCCCACTAGTGACTCAACTGACACAAAATGTGTTAAAACAATGAACCGAGCACGAGCGACGCGATTGTAAGTTATTTTGATGCCTTAGATACGAAAATGAGAGATGAAATAAAATTGAACCCTTCCTCGAAGGTTATTCCTAACAAAAGTGCTCAAGAAGGTTTTTCCCTACATTTTCGTGGCCTCATCTCAGTTAGAGAGCATATTAATCTATCAAAATTATAGCTTGACTATTCGAAAACCAAGGCATTTTTATAGCGTCATTACCAAGTACGTTAATAGATTAGTGAAAGAATATCTCTGCCTTTTGCTAAACTGGAAGAAATTGTGATATGTGCCACACCGCGATCCTGACGGTATCTACATCCCAAGCGCAAAACTTTTATACTTTGTTCACGCCTGTTCTAGTGCGTTGTTTTTCGGATCTTCAGGGGTGTCTGAGTTATACAAACTGTCGATCCATTCGTGCCTGTACGTCGATGAATTTTTACAATACACGCTACTGTCTTCCTCATTTCCTAATTTTAAATTCTTAGATTGTCACTCCTTCGTTACCGTTGGGCTACAAGGGGTCAGCAATGGGATAATTATGGTGCATCGGAAAGCCCTCTGAAAAGTCATGTTTTGAGGGAAACTTCCCACAAACAGGAGGCGACCGTCGATATGACCGTAGCAGGTGTCGTCTTTCGAAACGAACTACGAGGCAGTGCGGCCATAGAATTGAATTTTGAAACTGATTTCGGAAACCGATACATGACATTCGAAAAAGGCTTATAATTTTAAACACAGACCATAGGGAAGCAAACGAGAAATAGAACAGTCGATACTGAGTATAATACCACTGAGAATGAAAATAAAAAATGTTGAACGGCTGCATTTGGAATAGACTTTTTTTAAATGCTTTTTTAAATGACTCATTGAAGTGATAGAAAAAACTAGAAGTCAATTTTGACTGCCATATCAATACTGAGCGTCAGGTACAAAATATTTCTCCCGGAAAAATAATACAAGGACATCCACGGAGTAGGAAAATAAAGTACGAACAAAATCCCATTTTAAAGGGAATCATAAAGCAATTTAAAGCACGAAAAGTAAAATATCTCACTTTGGAAACTGTAATACAAATTATACTTTAGTTCGCCGAACACTTGACGGATAACAAGAAACTTCAACTATCGCGAGTATACAATAACATTGTACGAGACTCTCAACCGTCGATAAGGGCCTCAATTACAGACATTCTGTATGGCAGTGCAGCTGTGTCGTCTCAATTATTGACCTGAGTAAAGCAATAATATGAGATAGAAACTAACGAGACCCGTTGCTGTAACTTCTTATATTATTATAAGAATTTCCATAGCTTGATGTATGGAAAATGACATTGGCGTGAGTTGAAGCTTATTTTAGAATATTTTGTGGTTTGCAATTATGGCTCACAAAACAGGTAAAGCAATTGTTGCTTATCTCAGGATGGAGCGTTCGTAGTTTTCGAAAATGTTTACGAATACACGAAGTAATTTATCCCTCTAAGGGCCATTGTGAAAAATTATGGTCATTTGAAGTAATACAGTTTGGTATAAAACTTTTAATGTTCACTCCGAAACGAGCGCAATACGCACACACAAGTGCACGAATGTGAACGATTGTTTCGCAATATTTCGTTCATTGAAGAAATGAATTGGTCCTTAATTGTACGCTGGAGAAATTCTTGGGAGAAATGAATCATAAGATTTAATGAGAAATTATCATACATGAGTATTAATTTTACACCTATGCAATTCGATAGGAACCCGATACACCGATATTGTATTGCATACAGCAGGGATGACATCCTAAGTACATTTATGCGAGCATATCTCATTTATATTTTCAAAAGCTAAGATTTCCATTTTCAAAATTTTGAAGCTTTTGAAACACTATCCAGCATGAAGAATGACCCTTTTTTTCTGACAGAAATGATGTTTTACGATCATCAAAACTTAGCTTTAAAATTCAATCGATTAAAATGTTTGAGACAAATAATATATATCGACAACACATTTCCATAGGAAATGACTATGCTCCAAAACCTGCTTTTCACTTGTAGTTGAGAATGCTGCGCAATTTTGGGTAAAGGCTGCACGGCCAATCAGTCAGATGAATTTTTTTTCAATATCAAGTACGCACATCAAATCAATGTATGTAAATTAATCCCATAACTTAGACGATGACAAAATGGCGCGGTCATTGACAAAACACACGCTTTGTATGGATTAATTTCGTTATCACTGGGAATGAGAACAAAGCATCGTTCCCTTCTGCGAGATGCAGAATAATATTTAATATTTAATAATTATATGTAGTTATAATATTTATATGCAGAATGATATTTAATCCATATAACGTGCGTGTTTTGTCAATGACCGCGCCACTTTGACGATGACAAAATGGCGCGGTCATTGACAAAACACACGCGTTGCATGGACTAATTTCGTTGTCACTGGGAATGAGAACAAGGCATCGTTGCCTTCTGCGAGATGCCTTCCAGAGAGGCTGTGAGCGCCTTGCGACTGCTCGCATGAATGCAAAGAGCGGGGCCGCAGAGCTCAACTCGAGCACCTGGTACTGAGGCCATTCCTGCCGTTGCTTTTTACGATCCGTCATAACGGGCCGAGATAAAACAACGTATCGCTTCTTACGATACTCGAAGGTGCATTTTCCACCCCAATTTGCACCTGCCAAAAAGCCACGTTTACTTTCGATGTGTTGAATGAAATGATAGGGTCTCATATCTCAAGCTAAGAAGGCAACTTTGAAAAGATTTTTTCACTTGGGAATGTATTAGTCGAAAATGAATGTATTATCCGAAAAAAATGGTGGATACTGTGCTTAAATAATAAATTTGAAGATGGTTATGAGACAAAGATTTATACAATCGTAATTATTAAAAATATTTCATTGATACCTAAATAAACAAAAACTAAGTACAGATAAGGTATATATGCATTCACAAATAAATTTACATATATTTATATATACGTATATATATATGTATATATACGTATTTATATAGATCACGAGGAAACTGTTAGAAAAACGAAGCGTTTGAGCATTCCCCCAACTCTTGTCGCTCACACTGGAAACAGATGGTGCACTTCCTCACAGCTCTTACAACACGACTACAGGAGCAACTTTTTAAAACTTTCACGGCCTCTGAAAGCTTGGAATTCACGAGCATTCTTAGGGGCTACACAGCCCCATGGAGCCTTCAGTCAACCCCGAGCGGGAGGGATAATTTCCTACGGCTTTTTGTTCCAGATTGACAAGAAACAGAACAAGATCAGTCGAACAATCCTCCAGAGTTTCTTAGTATTCCCTTGTCGCACATTACTCAGAATAATTTGTGTGCCCCTTCTATGGTTCTCCAGAATTCTCCCTCCACCTTTTTCTTCCATTTTGATCTCAGGCTAAAGTTCCCCTCGATTACTCCCTGGTTCTGTTTGTAGACCAAGCATAACCGTGAGTTTCCATAACAGCTTCAACCGTGCAACATTCTTTTGAATGCCACGTAAAACCTCAGAGCAATATTGAACTTTTTCCCAAGAATAAATCCTAAAAGCAGAAATAGCTCCGTGTTGCTTCAGGTGATTTGAGAGAGCATGAATTATACGTTATGAGTCCACTCCAGTACGTGCCATCCTTATCTGCGCATACAGATATTATATGCGTTTCCTTCTAGTGTAGAATTAGTCATGGCATGTTATATATTAGCTGGTATTTGATCTTATATATTGCTTACAATTCGCCATTTTAAGCAAGTCGTAGTTTAGGTTTAAAATATGCCGTCAAAAATAATAATTTGAAAATTATGCGAAAGCAGATGCTGTGAGCGTCTTGCCACAAAAAATATCCAATCAGTTTCGTTTTCATTTGAGTTTACAAATTTCTTGAATCGCAGTGAAAAACCAGCCGCTGTCTTAATTTCCACGGTAATTACGACTGGAATGGTGTTGACATACAAGTCATACGCATCTCTGTCCGCATCTTTGATCTCTAATGGTCGTCAAATCGATTTTTGATATCGAGTCCACCAGCGTCGAAACTATTGCGTAGAAACGTCCACCAAGCCCCGGTCAAGCGCAGATCGAGTCAATCGAAAGCCAAGCGAAGAGAAGGAATTCAAAGAGAACACAACGATACAGAAGACTGAAATCGTGCTCGAGAAGAAATGGAAACTTTTTCTAAAATTCTTTTAGGAGAAAGAGAATTTCACATACAAAACGAAAAACTGAGGGAATTTATCTAAAGGAGATATTACTATTTGAATGCACCATAGAGAGAGGGAAAATAGAAGTAGAAATATTTATCAAGTCATTTGATATCTTCAAGAAGCAGTAATTGCCGCAATAGCAAAATACGAACAGCTGAATGTTAATCCTAGTCTGACTACTTGCATCCTCTGACTACGTATTATACGAACGCAAAGTGTTTCAATACAGGGAAAGTCAGCAGTTTACCATCTAAGTAATGGTAAATAATTTTTTTGCAGATCATCTAATCGCTGCGCGCTAGAGAAGGTCAGATCCGCTCGTGTTGTACTGCCAGAGGCTCCTAGAGACGCGCCCATCTCATGTCAAAGACCTGAAGCTCTAAAAAGTCGAAATCTCTTCAAACAGCTTACCGGTTTAGTACGGTCAGTTAAGAATACCACAACCTTCTCCAATATTTGTACTTTAAGCGTACATAAACATAGAGCACAAAGATTGAATGTTTGCATTATATTCAGATAATATCGCTACGAATGGCATTCCCATGTATCTTAAAATCCGAAAAATGCGGTATTTCAATTATAATACGCCCTATCACAGTATGTTTTTTACTTCAGTGATAACAATGTCATTACAAAAGTTCTCTTGCATTAGAAATTATTTCATCCTAAAACACAATATTCGCACCTAAATTTTGAGAAACTTCATTCACCCCACCAACTATTTTCCGAATCTTAACTCGGTGACAATTTCAACAAGAATACGCCACAAAGAAATTGAGTGCATGAAATTCGTGTGTACAGTATCCTTCAGATGACGAGAACAAATTTCAAAAGTGCCAACGAACCAGTTTATTCGCAACGAAAAATGTGTTGATTGATAATCAACCAAACCATCAACCAAAAATTTTGTTGAGTCCTAACAAAGTATTCGGTTGAATACCAACAAATTATTCGGTAGAATACCAACAAAGTATTTGGTCAATATTAACATCGGATCCTCACAGAAGCGTCTGCAGAGTATTTTATACCGTACAACAAAACATCTGATGAGCAAGGAAGTAATCAGCAGAGTATGTGAAACCTCGACACCCTTTCGTTAGCGAAAAAGTCGCTGTACGAACGAAATATAGCAAAAAATTCGTCTCAACATATGAAACAAGATAATTCCTAATGGGATCTCGAAACTAAGTCGTGAGTGGAAATAAGTTCTGAGACATTTTTCTTCACATGGTGAGTCCGGTAAGTGGAGGCCATACCGTGAGGGCGAATTCAGAACAGGTCTTTAGATTCGTTTAGTGTTCAGTGTTCCAAGAAGACTGGATGAATTGAAACAAAAAATTCAAGAAGAACTTCGTGGTAACTAAGCTGAGACGTTGCAGCAATCAATGAGAAGCCCTCAGAGCAAATTGGAAGAGGACGCTGAGCGATGTCGTGTGGTGGGTGGGCAGGGAAGAGGCGAGTCCCTGACGCCGAATTCTGGGACTCTGTTAAGAGTCAAGCAGCGCCGCGCTCACTCCAGCGAGGTGCATTTTTTTCTAATTATGCCATCGCATGCGCATAAATTATGTTTATCAAGGGAGCTCTTCTGAAAAATGACGGAATTCCAGAACCAAACCAGAACAACTTGTTCGCAGTTTCGGGCTCAAATTTAACAATTTGAATAGGCCTTGACGCTCCACTCCTGTGGATTGTAATGTTTTCTCGTGTTCACTGGATCTCGACTGAATTCGTGATTGGACAATATTATTGCTCATATTTGTAAATGGAGGCTCTCTGGGAAAAGGAATCAGCCCAGGATAGATGAATTGAATAATTCTCTGGGAAATGTCCCGACATCAAACGCAAGCTGAGTGAGCTATTTATTGAGTAATCACAAATTCCTGACAATTTGGCCTCTATGGTTTCCCTCAAAAGGGGCAAAAATACATTGCTTACTCCAATTTCTCAGTGATGGTAGTTGCGAGTTGCGACCCGTGCCCCGGAGAACTGAAGAATGGAATTCTATTTCCACATGGTCGTCGAAACATGAAAATTAAGAGATACTCCTAAAATTGATTTTATTGCTACCCTAAATTCCCTCGTAATGAATTCAGCATACATCAACTTTATAAAAAATTACGAATTTGTATTACTATATACACTTAACTCTGCCGAAGCTCGTATTCTACAATGGCGAGAAAAACTTTATTCTACGACATAAACCTTCAACGAACCCTATCCCTTATCAATAGGATTAAAAAAATCGTGAACAATAAGCTATAATATTCACAGCAAACATTTCCTCTCAAACGCTAGCAACCGAGCACTGAGCTTTACTACGGCAACGTGTCGTTTTTTTTTCTTGAGCTGTGGGAGAGAAGTTTTTGAAGACGAGCGCCAGAGGAGCTTCTTGAAGAGACTGGCACTTCAGCTGAAATCTTACACCTCCCTCGTCTTTACAAAAAGCAATTCCTCTTTCTTTATGCTGTCGCGCTCGACATTTACCGAGGCGACAACTTGGTTCTCGACATGAGACAGACCACAGTTGAGGCTCTGGTCCCAGCTGTAGAGAATCTGGAATTTTTCAGTTTCTAGTTCAGGTAAAATTTTGCACTTTCCTTTTCTGAAACTCTGACGACGACAATTCGGAATGACATCGGCTTTTAAAATCCCTGCACGTCAGCGTAAAACATACAAATGAAAGAACTTAATGCGGTGTCCTATAAGGATATCATGAGTACTGCTGTTCAATTTTTTTGCTCAATTGGATTCACTAGCAATATCAGCCCGCATCAGTTTAAGCTCGATAGAATTTAATTAAATAAATCACTTAAATAATGTTGATGACTAGATTCACAGTACTGTTATTAATAAACTATGAGCCGAAAAATCGTATGGATTTTGTAACTAATGTTCGAAACGATGTATCTTAAAAATATTTTATTTCATTTATATGCCTGCTATTTTGAAAACATTTTTAGTCATGAAGTATTTGATTCGAACCAGCCTATAAAAGCCTGGGGAAGGATATTCTAGGAGAATTTGAATTAGCAATGATGTTAAATTGTAAAAGTCCATTTCGAACATTAGTGTTTCGAATTTATAACTCGAAGCAAAATTTTAAAAAATGTATTCACAGTAAATAGAGAAGTGCAGAAGAATCTTAATTTTGCAATTTCCTGTTGATATTTTTGCACCTTTACTGGTTCTCTGTAGCTTACTTGACAGCAATTGAGATCAGATGCGCACGAGACCGAGGTGTTGGGCGAGTGATAGAGCTGTCCAACTTTACTGATTGCTTTCTGGGCTTTGTCGCCGCGGCTGTATGTTATTGCAGAGGGAGGCCGTACAGCGACTCTCAGGGCCAAGTTAATCGTCGTATGCGTCCTGTTTGTTTCGTCGTATTTCTGATGGACAGGGTCGGGTGTAGATTTTATTCCCATTGCGAGCTTTAAATACTCCACCTTATGTTACGGCAGCGCGTTGTTCCTGCGTCATACGGGCAATTGTGAGGCCTGGATGTGCTTGCTTTATTTGAAATGAACTTTTATTCACATCGAATAAAAGGAATTGTGTTCCGTAGCAAACCAAATCGCGTGTGAAATATTAAAGCATATTTTTGCAAGTTATTCTTAGAGAAATTTACAAAGAGTTTGACACTGACGCGCATCAACACAGGTGCAGCGGACAAAGCCTGCAAATAATTGGCAATTTGGTGTAATTTATAATTGGCGTAATTTGTACAGAGCAGTTCGTCCTTCAGTGATTCTCAGTCACAGGGACACGAATTATTATTTTGAAGAACGGCTTAATTCAAATTAGAATCGAACAAGAAATAATTTTTGGGACTCACACACAAGTGAAATTATTGAGTCGATACGGTCTTTGCACTGTGGAGGTCCATCCTAACGGGCAAGATATTAATATATCAATTCATTAATAAATTAAAATTAGGTTATTAATAAATAACTGGTCTGGCACTTCTTACAACGAATGATGTAAGCATTTGAGATTACATCAAGTTAGGTTTGATGTGAAATGCTATCAAACTCATTTTGTCTTATTAACATCGAATCAAAATTAGCGATATTCTAGAAATATATGGTGTGTAAGAAGATTTTTGGTAAAAGGAGACATTTGTTTATAAAAAAAACTTTATTATTGTGGATTGTCCAAGAGATGAACTGCCAAGTGTTCCTGCCTGCTATTTATTATGTGATGCATATTTTTTTAAACATTTCTTCATAAAAACATTCTCTTCAATAGAAATAAAAAGTCTTACAGGACTGTGGAAATCGCGAGAGCTGTAAGAGACAAACAGCGCTGATATATTTGTGATGCGTCAACAATTTTTCCTTTCTCAACAGGCAAAGCTTTATGAATTTTTTTCTGTACACGGACGGGTCAAACCAGGATTGAAACTTAGACAGCGTTCGATGGCGACGAGATTTGCAAGTCTATTTCTAGATCGGCACCCTGAAAAAGAGGGGGACCGAGGCAGTGTGTTGCTTCATGACGATAGACGAACCTTGTTCCGAAGTGCGTGGGTGACGTGTGCACAACTGAGGGATCGATTGTGCTGAAATGAGGGATCGATTGTGCTGAATTGAGAAACCGATTGTGCTGCATTGAGAGATCGATTGCGCTGAATTGAAGGATCGATTGTGCTGAATTGAGGAACCGATTGTGTTGAATTGAGGGACCAATTATCCTCCAGCAGTTCTCTGGCTTCCTGAAAAATAACATTCGCTCTGGTGGATGATTTCTGCCGTCGAAATCAATGAGTGACATATTTGTCCTCGGCTTCGCTTCCCATGAAAGAGAAATAAGGATGAGGAATACTTTGTTTCTCCCTCAAAACTGTACTGCGGGAGTTCGCCCCTCGCCGCAACGCACGAATTTCCGCAACAAAATCAAAACATTCATTTCAGCGAAGCAAGACTCGAACCATGGAACATCGATGCGTAGTGAGTTGGAGGAACTCGCATTTTTTCACTCTAAGCTGTGGCAATACCTTATACCAGAGGGAATTTTTTTAAACTATATTAAACATCAAACGAGGGATACAATTAACAAGACTTTTTGTTTTCAAACAATTTGTACATGACCTTTTTGCTTCTTTCAGTTGGATTTCAATTAGATAAACAAAATAAATAATGAGGGAACCGTATTCTGTATGCAACTTATATCTTCCAGTGAGCAGCACTGAAAAAATCTCAGTAATTTTGATATCTGCTTGTACGTTTGTCGATTGTTTATCAAATAACTTAAGATCAGGACATAGCTTGCGATAATGAGCAGCTGCATTCAAATAAATAT
>VOMN01016973.1:0-25397 GCA_014899125.1 Orchestia grillus
TGTCAACTTTCTTTGATGTTTTGTTGTGTTTGAGTTTTTTGCGGTATCACTTCCTAAACGTAGCTAAGCCTCAGTTTTTCGCACTGCTCTTGATGAACTCCTTCGTCTCTTGAGTCCCACAAAAAATGGACAAAAATGGTTCGTATCCAGCACTCGACGGCACTCGGCATCGCGAGTGCAGCTCTTTTTCTGCCATTGCGAAAACTTGGATTCCGACGCAGCAAAAAGCGCGAGTTTTTCACCTTTGACGTGAATGCTCAGAAGCTTCTCTGAAGAACCCAGGCAAGAACGAAAAAAAATTAAATTGGAGAAGATGAATGGGAGTGTGAGGCCATGTCTTAAGTTAGCTGCAATTAACAACCATTTCGTGACAAGTTCAAAAAAAAATTTTAAGTTCTGTGTTTCAAATGTCTTGTAGGTTTTACCATAAGCTCCCTCCATCAATTATGTTGAGTTAATTACTTTCACTGGTTATCATTTTATCTTATACTTATGACCTTAATACACTATTTAGGTTCATCGAATACTCAATAGCATTGTTGTTACTTCTAAAATGGCACATACATATTATGAAATCGATGAATTTTTTATTCCCATAGAATATACGAGCATCAATTGCGAGCTCAGCGCGGGGTAAACTGTCAATAAGCCATTACTCTAAGGTAGCTGAGCCTTTTCTGGAAGCGTCTCGGCATTTAAACAATCAATCGTAGGACTCTTCAGCTAATGAAGTAGCCATACTCAGGTAATCTGCAAAACTCCGCAGTGTATTCTTCCAGCGGTTGAAAAATACAAATACAAGGGCTTCTTATCGCTGCTACGACGAGAGAGCAGCGGCAGGAAGGTAGACTATGGACTCCAATTTTTTTCCATTCCCGCTAAACTCAGCTGCCTGAAATGTGAGAATACTATTCTTCAATTAACGAGTGTTTTTTATAAAAGCACGCTGGTGTATTTTGACGTTTTGCCCAGTAAACTAAAATTTGCCAAGCCCCGCAGTTTCCCACGAATACTGCAGTAGCCTCACCCAATTCCCCGAGTATTTCCCTGTTGGTTTTAGTGCAGAATGCGCCAGAAATGCAGAGAAATCAGAGATTCAGAGTGTACATCGCGGCGTTCTCCATATATTTGTACCGTAGCTCGCTCCTCCTCAGCCCCGTACCGTTTGAAGTCGGCCGGCAGAGTTACCTTTTAATTCGAAAGCCGACGATCTATGAGAGCAAGGCTCCCATGCCGGCAGGAATGCTCGCTCTGAGGCTCCATTTCTTTGATAAGAATTCTCAATCCACGCTCGTTATTTGAATGTCAATGAAATGAATTGCAAATACTGACAGAGTATGTGCATTTCACAGTTGCATATGTTGTTCTATTTGTTATCATTCTGCAATGTTCTATTCATCATACGTTTTCAAAGACTTATCATGGCTTCATTCAACTTTTGAGTTTTGGTTCGTAAGTTTTATTTCTTTAGGCAATCTGAGAACTTCTTAATTTTGACGATTCCTTACGTAAGACCAAGTCTGAGGACGATGGTACTACGATATAATAGGGAAACAGTATTATATTATCATAGAAAACAATATGAACAAAATAAATACGCTTAACATATCTGACAACAAATCAAATCTTGAACTTTGGAGTGGCATTATAAAAGGAAACGTTGGTTCTCTCCAATTTAATAAAAAATATTAGTTAGCGGACTTTTCTAGAGAAGCGGACTTTATAACTAGAATAATAACTAGAATAATAATATAATAACTAGAGAGTGGACTTTTCAAAGAGATGAGGTAACTGAACGCCTATTGTGCGCGACTCTTCTCGTTTTTCCGTGTTCCTAATTAATCTCAAAGTACCGCTTGTTTTGAAAAGAAACTTTGTCGCGCGGCAAATAAACGTTTTACTGAATCTTCTTTAATTTCAGTGAGCGATCATCAGAATTCGGTCCTGAAACTCCTGAGTGAAACAATAGAAAATTGTATTTGAGTGGGCACAGAATGAATTACAAGACGAAAATAGGCGCTAAGCTTTGCACGAACAGCTGCCAATGAAACAAAAATAACTTCTGCAGAGAGATCTTCATGTTGCCGGCCAGCATCATGAAATTCTACGGAAATCTTATTATTAATATCATTTGTCAGCACTTTCATACATGAAGCTAGGAAGTGCGCATGCTTACTGCGAAGAATAAGACACCAACCCACACAGGGCATCGAGGCCCATAAATCTGGTATGAATGTTTACGACCGTCAGAGGAAGTGTTTAGGAGACCAAGCTGCAACTGCAGGGTCTTACAGATGAATCCGTATAATTTTTCTCTTTCTATTTAACTTTGATAGCTCAGGAAAAAATTATGATAAATCTATGAAAATTTGGCAGTTCAACGACACGATCAAGAGAAGATAATTTTTTTATTCAGTATGACTGCCTTCGGCCAATACAAATACATTACGTTGCTGCGAGTGTTTTGGTACCAGCGTGATGCCACCTACTGTGAGGAGACTAAGCGTCACCTGCACACGCGTGTTGCAGAATACAAGGAGATCTCTCCTCGGTCTGGAAGCCCTATAACGTATGAGCGATCATGCAGTTAGTTCTAATCATTATGTACTAAACAATAGTTTTAAAATTTTAACATCCACGTGCGTCTGCCTTTGATTCAAAAGCATCATAGAGCATTTTGATTTACAGGTACAGAATTCTCTTCAACAACAGCACCTGTTCGACCCAACTCGAATATATAATTTAATTTCCGAAACAATTGTACACAATAGCGGGCTCGTTTTCATTTTTTGTGTTGTATTTTAAGAATATTGGATTCCATTTGTATATAAATCTGTGTACTTCTTACTTTTCTCAGATGCCGATGAAGAGTGTAGCTATTGCAGCTATCACGCGACAGCTCTATTTTAAGAAAATAATTTTATTAGAACTCAATATATCTACCTGCCTTTATAATTTGGTTTATTGCAAGACTAAGATTTCCCGCTCATAAATCAATTAGACACTTTATTCAGCTTAAACCAATTTACCCTTTTGAAAAACTCGAAGCAACGTTTCGAAAAATTTGTTGATTTGAAGAAGTTAGATTCGTGTATATATGTTACTCTATTTAAACCATAGTGTCATTTCACAAGATACATTATACAAGGTCATTTTTATTGACTAATTTCACATTCCATTAACATCATATTTAATTATGAGCAGTCCCATATACGTAAAAATTAGCACAGAAATATTAGCCTCGAAACATCAATTTCATCTTAGGAAATGATTTTTACTCTCAGAAATAATATACATTTTAAATTTTATCGAGCCGCATTGCTATTCGCAAACATGGAGAAGAGAAAAATATAGGAGTGAGTTTCAAGAAGAAGCTATAGACTCATACGCGCTCATTTACTCTAGAAAAATGTAAATGGGGGCACGGCAACCTTCATTCTCTCATGTAAAGAAACACGGTCTATTTGCCACTATGATAAGGTACTGTTACCTGAACACCATTCTGCCGTTTTTTCATGGAAGTAAACAAGGTTCCTAACTCGAGAAGGAAAGTTGATCAGGATCTAAATTGCCCTTCCAACACTTCAGAATGAAAAATTTACTCATCTCGGTACACTGAGAAGTTTTGCAGGAGAATTGAGATAGCAATCTGATATATGCTGCAGAAAACTACAGTTCGCGACGGCAGGATCTTATGTAGACTTGAGTTCTTGTGCATATAAATAACTGGCTGAAATGTGTCTCAATTACAACTAATTCCAATCATTTTACGACCACTTTTCTTAAAATTCTGCATCATTTTCATCCAATACGATACTGGATGACAGATGAAGCAAATCATTAAGTTCTACCGTCCTCAAATTTTGGGCTGGTTTTATTCTGAGAACTTATAATATAATCACTCCAGTTAATACTTAACAGCGCACGGTAATAGTAATATGGGTAGTTGTACAGACTTCGATTTTATAATACCTCAAATTGGAGTTAGAGCTAGAGGAGGATTTTAATCTTCTTCAGGCTGAACAAACGTAAAAGAGAGCTCTCAATTCTTCGGTTGAAGCCATATCAATGAAGGAAAAAATCTCATAAAAAATACTACAGTTAGGATTTTTGATTTCGTGTCGATCTCGGTTGTCTTGCAAGCTTGTATTTCAAGTCTGTACTATATTTACAAGCTTTTCTAAACATAACGAACGTATTTCGTGAGTAACTTTGACATTTGTGAAAAATGCTATGTCTTTCTCCGCTCAGTTTATTCGTTGAATTTTTTGAAAACTATTTGTCACTCGGAAGACAAATTGAGCAACATTGCTTCATTTGATGAAAAAATTTAACATGATATCAATGTTGGAGTCTGTTTCCATTCACTATTTACTGGACAGTTGTACTCTTTCTGGTTAATCATGGGCAAATCGGTCTTGAGAGACTTGTGCAGAGTACATGTACTTTGAGCTGACCAGGCAAGGGAATTTTGCACTCGACGTTCCTCGCCATGTTTGCTCCAATCAAATCGTTGCCAACAAAGAATCTGAACAGTGACGTGAATGAGAATATCCATGACACATATGAGGTATAATTTAATAACACAAAACAAACTCAATATTGAAAAATTATTGGTTATTTGTTTGCTCAAAGTGTACGAATGCAGATTCGACTCTCCACTTATGCTCAACACAACTGGGGGCTACCTGAATTCATTTTTGTAATTGAAAGCTGGGAGAGCTTACATTCTTCTTGCTGGGTGCTTTGGATGAGTATGTTCTGATTTATTTTTGGTAGCCCTTCTTCCTATTCCTTCATCATGAGAGATGTTGTTGAGGCATTTTTTTATTACTCTTATAATGCTAAGTATCCCTTTTTCGGTGAAAACAGGGCATAAGAATGATGACATTAAGCCTATTGGAACAAGAAATAAAGTAACCCCATTACCGGTAGATGTTTCCAAGATTAAATCTCACGTAACTTACTAAAACTCACTGCTTATAATTAGAACAAGAACTGACCTGTTGAATATGATGCACTACGCATTCATTCATGTACTACGATCAAAAATTTCCTTTCCTTTCGCAAAATTTAGGAAAATAGTGAAATATATTATAATATTCCCCAGCTTATTAATGTGAGATATATCACTATGTAGTTGAATTTTGCGAAAGGAAATTAGGAATCACCGTTCCCCGGCTTATTATTTTCGTGATATGTATCCCATACCAGCTGATATTTTTTCAAATTCATAACATGCAAGCTTTCAACATCGTAATTGCTGAGTGTCCTATTTGACCCAAGTAAGGTGGGCAGAGCAAATAGCTTGTCAGCAGCTGTGTCAAAAATTCACGGCATGTAATTGATGATCTCACTTTGATGGAAGCCTCGTTTCATCAGCTTACTTACGCTGCTTCACTGAGGGATAATAAATTGATCTTTCACCGCCCGTTTTCTGACGCCATACGCTTGTCACGCACACATTTTCCCGAGTCATGTGGCAGGTCGACACTTGAGTGTGCTAACCCTGACTCACCTAGCAAACGTCTACGGTATTTCATAAAAATGTTTAACTTGCTCTGGCCATCCACTTATGTTGTAAATATACTGACACAAAATTATAATTTAAATAAAAATTTCGAATATTTCATGCCTTCGGTATAAAATGCTAACTAATTAAACACAACCTGCTGGTGAAAATTGTGCACATCTATACGGCAATAGTAACAAGCGTGAAAACACAATGAAGTAACTTCTAATTAATTCATTAATATATGCGTAGTATGCTGAACTCGCTGTATTTTTGGAGAGTTCACTCTACGAACCGATTCGATTTGGGATCACATAGTCACGTAGTTCCCTCTCGCTGCGGGTTACTGCAACACTGAGCTGACGGATTAAGGATGACACTCCAATGTGTGTCGAGTTTGTCAGCTTGTTATGAGGATGCAACGCTTACCAAAGTCGAATTATCGAGGATGAACACACATATCAATATCGTTCTTGACACTACATAGAACTTACATCTAATTTTATATTTCTCATATTCTTACAAAATTTGCTTTTTATCTAGCACGGTCGATTTCTGGAATTTTTATCGATTCTTTATGCTTTACGATGAAGTAACTATTATGAAAATACGGATAGTCTTCCATTGGCTTTTGATAAAGAAAGTCCTTTGTCAATATAAAAATTTTCCTTCGAATTTCCGTGTTGATTGTGTTATTTATTCTTCTGTGTTGAGTGAAAAATGTAAAGAAACCACACCGAAGAAGCAAGAAGAGGACCACAACGATCAGTTTGAATCAGCCTAAAAGGAAGCAGCCTTAAAACAGGACGAATTTCACAGCTGATGTTTTCTGTTTAAATTAGGAATTTAACCTACGGAATTTCCTTTATCAAATCTCTTACAGCACTGAAAGTAAAACGCCTGGAAGGCTAACGTTATTGTGATGACTGCTTTTGAAGTAAATTCCACAACCACAAGAGAAATAAGAATTAACTTGAAGTTTTCTTCCGTTAAGCTCTTTATGCAAATGCGATTTGATTGCCCAGTTGGCTATTTTATTTGCTGTTCAATGAGTGGATTGCAATTCATCATGTCTACTTATCTTGGTAAAGATGAAATCTGTTAATATATTATGCCAATGCTTCAGCATACTCCGACCAAACTGCTTTAGATTGTAACAAATTTAGGAATTGAAAATTAAAATATTTGGAAAGTTAATTTCTTTCAACATTGAAAAACTATTCCTAATCAGTGACGCTCATTCAAAAATATCCGTTTGTTTAGTTTCTCCCGTTGAATGTGACTTAGAAATGGTGCTTTGAAATGGGATTTAAAATGGTAATTAGACATGGGATTTGAAATGCGATTTGAAAATGGTGTTTTAGCATTGAATTTGAAATGGAATTTGGAAATGGTGTTTTGCCAACGGATTTAGAATGGGATTTGGAAATGGCTTTTGGCATGAAATTTCGAATGGGATTTGGAATGGGGTATGAAAATGGTAATTTGGAATGAGGTTAGAAATGGTAATTTGAAATGGAATGTGGAATAGGATTTGAAATAGGATTTGGAATGGGAGTTGGAAATGATGTCTTGGTTTTGTAGGTTCATGGGCTGCTCCTAGTTGTGTGTTAACTCGGTACGACTTGAATCAGGGTACGACAGAATACCTTCAGTGTTGAATGCTGAATTTCCAACGTCTGTTTGTTACCGCTGTCGCAGTATACATTTATTGTATCATAAATATGGCAACGGTTGCCTCAATCTGCCAAGAAAAGATAATTTGATACATAAAACACTGCCGACTGAGTCGACGCTCATCTTAATTTTTTACCGAAAAATTTCCTAAAATTTTATTCAAAGTAATTCTTTCTAACGCATCTCTTCGTGCTCTGATATATGTATGCAAGGAATATATACATTTTACAAGCACCATTGTAGAGACGTAACTCTAAGAAAAGTATTTTCTGAATTAGAAGACAATAAAGTTTCATTAAAAAAATTAACCTTTGAGAAAACAGTGGAGCAAAGTTATAAAGCTCACCTGGGGAAGCATTCTATGGGTGATCAATTTAATAGTAATTTGAGATTTAATGTTTTTATGACATTGTTGTCAAAAAGGCAAACTCGATTTGGCCTCAACTTGAGGGAGACTCTCAGAAGCGAAGTTGCGGTCGCATCTAGCTTTAACAATTCATGATAATGAACAAAAAACTATTCTATTTTTAATGAACGATTCATACGGTGATATCTAAATAGCTACCATTTTGAGCCTGAACGACAGTTTTTTAGCGATGTTAGGGCACATGAAACCTCAATAAAAAAGCGACTCCCATGAAATGAAGTGGCAATAGGTTGTGTAGGACCAACTCTTCATAATGAAGCCAGAGAAGATTCAAGCTTCCCTTTGGAGGAGAAGCCCCGACACTTGAGCAGCAAACACCAATTTATTAAGAGCGGTCAAACCGGCAATAAATCTAAAGCCTGCAATAGCTGTCTGGTGTAGCGAGACTGGTGCTCTAACTGAGCGCTTCCAAGAGGGCTTTTTGCGGGGCGGCTCCTCTAGAGATGTGGCCTTTGAAGCGAGCTCTACCATTCATTGAGATTCGCAAGCGACTGTAAATACGTACACACTGCTGTAAGTTTGATGGGCGCTGAGCCAATTCAACAGGGATCTTCATGAAGGCTACTATTCAATGATACTCATTCTCAAGAATATGTAAGAGCATCCAGAGAATATTCTTTACCTACTCACTGAATGAGTTGGTGAAGATAGAAACTGAATGTCAATGACGTCAGAATGAATACTATTGTATCTTTTTTCCATAAATACTTGGTTTCATTTGTGTTACGTAAAGGGCTCATATGAATTAAGAATCCTGAGCTGTCATCAATCATCGCAAAATTTAGATGGAGGTTAAAATCATTAATGTTGGGACAGAAAACTTTTTTATGAGATATCTTAAAATTTTGATTTGAGCTCGCGCTTCATTCACTTCGCCAATGCACTTCCGCGACTCAGTCATAAGTCTACGGAAAAGAGAAGCGCTAAAGCTTTTTTATTTTGGAAACTGTGTTAAGAGCGAATGCATTCACAGCACGGATTTAGTTCCTTTCCAAATTCCAATGATTCGTAACGTTTCTATCATGCAAGTTTTGACAAGTGATGTCGTAAAGAACATAGAGAAACTTCGAAGGCACTCTAGAGGCGCCGGGTTGTCGTGCCAGAAACTGCGCAATGCCAAAATGGGTTCCTCACCAAACCTTACGCACAACCTTTCTGCCAAACAAGAAGGCCTGACCCTATAACAAAACATAAGTTAGATTAAATAGAAAAAAGCGAGGAATGACAAAAAATAAATCGTAAATGATCATTGACAAAGTTCCCTAATTTTTGTTTCTTTTTGGCACGGGGTCTTCAACAGAAATTTTCTTCCGAAACGTTGAGAAGGGCTCATTTCGGTAGGACACCGTTTTTGGCTCGGCGCCGGGATGTCTGCCTCGGAGTTGGCTCCACGCCACGATGCCTGACGACAATCAGGAGTAACTGAGTTAATAGCCTTGGTTTTGCTGAGGATAATCGGATCACAGCGCCGTGGAGATTCTTACAAGATTTAGATACCTCGTTCGCGGTTTTCTGCAGTATGACCCTTGGAGTCACAGGGCCTGATCCCATTTGTTCAGTTAGAGTAAATGATAAGATAGGTAATGTAGGTGCGCGACAGAAAATAGAAGGTTTCGGATGCCCTTTAATTAGTATATTGAATGGCAGTGTCCGTAAAGTGGACTGCTAAAGCCTCTGCATGTGTAAAAATTTGTTTAGAAATATAGTGATAGCGTCGTCAAGTAGGGGCTGTTTTAAGACTCAGATTGTTGAATACCTGATACAGACTATTATTCATATTTATAAAAAAATAATCGTTGCGTGAATAATACGGTTGGAATTCTTCAATTACGTAACGAAAATTTCAATATCTGATTTGTGAAAGTAAGGGAAAAACTATCCTTTATTATCTTCATTATGTACAAAGACGAACTTGAATGTTGCGTTGTATTCAACCAATCGATTGCCTTTTATTCCTTTCACTATCAGTGTCATCGTAAAACAATTTCAAGTGTAAGTCCATCAGGCGATGCGTTAATCAGCGCGAGCCAATTTACACCCGAGCACATCGTGCACCTCGGTCGACGTTGGTTGCCTTAGGAAATATATCATACTTTGCTACGTACCGCAATGTTCCCATGGACGACCTTTAGAGACGATGAGTGGGTTAGGTTAGGTTAGGTTAGGTTAGGTTAGGTTACGTTAGGTGGCGCAGAATGCACATGCCAGCCGTACACAGTACATCAGGAACTGAGCCCGTGTTGAGGCTTTTTTCTAAATCTGAGAAAACGAATACTTTTTATTCCTTAATTTTGCTTCAACGACATGCGTTTTTCTATGCAGGCTGAATTACAAGCAACCTCATTTTCTAAATTTCTTGCAGACACCAACTGTATGTAGAGCGCACCCCTCAACTTCCCGCCAGTTGTTGTAACGCAATACAGATAGGCATATTTTTTCTTATATCAGATGAGCGTTAATTGTGGCAGAACTCATGCAGACTGAGGTCCCAGCTCGCCCCTCCTCTTCCCTCTGCGTGCCTCGGTACAAAGCGCGATCGATAAGATCAGTTATGTCAGGAAAAAACTACGTCCTGCTGTAGACATCGCTGAATAAAAATCATTGTGAGGCTGAGCATTCAACTTTATATTTGAAACAAATATCAATGTGTCTCCTAATTTTCACAGAATCCTTTCTATAACTTTGCCTAATGATTATTCTGGAATATTCCCCAAATAATTCAGATTATTGGTGTAGTCAATTGGCATAAAGAATTTCATAATTTATCTAAAAACTGAACAACCATGACATTTCAGTGGTGTATTTGAAAAAACTAATGTGGAAGTATGAAATGCTGGCAGAGCAAGAGCTGACTTGATCACTTCGCTCCTGTTCGGTAAAACTGAAGATGTGTCCTGACTTTGTTACTGCATGTCCAGTTGTATGTACTACTCCTTCTTCCAGCGAGAAGACAAAGCCACCTAAAGTGCTGGGAAGTATATCTCAGAATTAACGTCCTCCTTGATTTACTTGCCCTCTTCAGAAATGGGAAACCAGGTCCTCATAACGGATATGAAAACAATGAGTACCTTTTATATAGTGTAATTATGGAAGTCGTTTGACGCCTGAACCGAAGCCTTTGACTCATCAGATGCACTGACTAATTAACTATTCGAAAAAATGTATTCTCTTACAACAATCAAATTCCCCGGGTGCAGGCGTACTGTTGTGCTGTTTTGCATTCGATTCTTAGCAGAACTGATGCCAAGAAAATGTTGCATTCATTGGGCTCCGTGCCAGCGAAATTGCCTATGAAATCGGATCTAAGTTGTGTAGTATGTTCTGTATGTTTTGTGTGACAACTGATGATATTCCTGGCCGTATTATACTAGAAGGGAGACAATAAAGATAACAAAGGTGATAATAATTGTAGTTAAATATCTTCAAATTGATGGCTTTAATTAGGTCAAAAGAAATAAGTATGTAGGAAACGTGAGTTGAAATAAATTATGCTTATACGACACGCGGAATTTCACCGTCGCTACTACCGACGCCCTGCTGTGTCAAGAATGGATTCGCGGGCATTGATTTCTTGATGGATTGTAGAGCAAGTTGACGATGCCAAGCATTCCACTGCTTCTAGTTCTTCTTGTTTGCACAGTCGTGGCTGCGGGTCGCTGCCCGCAAGTATAGATCACAAATGCATTGGGATCGAACTCTTTCAGAACAATTAATGTTTCCATATTTGTAATAGCAATCAGATAATCTGATGCTTACGTCCCAATAGATGGTAATTTATCATCCATAGTTAGAGTCCAACAAATGAGAATCTGTGGAATTACAGTAAAAAACCCAAAACGATTGTTCATCTGAGAGAGGACAATTGAAGAACGCAAAAATTGAATTAACGTAAAATTGTATAGAATCAGTGGAGTCTAAATATGAAGTTACTTACATAGTCTACACTATCCGTGTCCTGTAAATGTAATTGAGTTATATAAGATAGTCCAAGAAATTAAGAAATAGTATAGACTTTCACTAGTTTTGTACCTTTTGAAAAGCTAAAAAGCACTAACTTCATACATTGGAATGGTCAGGCACAACCTAATGTATAATGGAAGTGATAAACTTTAAGCGCTAAGGCTCCTTTCACCTGAATTTTTTTAAATTCCATATATATCCGGGTACGATACAAAGAGATTCATGTTTCAAATTAGGTAATAGAAACAGCTTCTGAACACGGCAACAAAAGTTCATTTTTTAAATTTATGTGCGATTTATTATTGACAAAAACAACGAAATCGTTTCATTAGGCAGGCGGATTATAATTAGACTTTTCGGTCCATTAACGCCTGAGATGGTGATGCGGTCGGACCCCAAGAAAGGCGCTCGAGAAATTCAAGCTTACACGAAAATCTGGAGGCCCTTCGGTTTGTTTACGGTGATTGGAACCTTGGGGCAGAGCCAAGTGTGCACAATAATCTGACAGTGTTGGGCTAGAGTTGCATTGCGGGTCCTGCAACACTTGGATCCCCTTCAAGACTCCCTGTGATTTTAAGATGATCTTTCAAAAGCTGAACACCGTAGCTTGCAGGCTAGAGCCGAAGAGTGTTTGTTTTTGAAAATATTTCGTCAACGAAACAGGTTATTTTTAGTGTGGCAACACGTACGTTTTCACTGTACTGATTTGGCTATTAGATATTAAAAACATAATTGCATCAATGATCATGGTGTATGAGAAGATACATATGTAGATATGACAGGACGCTGCACTGCCTAACTCTCGTTCAAAAAGTTATCATTTGAAATGAGCTGCAGGTTGTTTACAGCCCAACTGGAAAAAAATCAGTGCATTCAAATTTTCTTTTTTCAAAAATTTGATGCTGCTTTCTGACAGTGCGAGTGCAAATCGAGAAAATCAGAAGCGTGTAAAGTCTGCGTTTTTTAAACATGTCATTTTATCCTCACTCGAACGTTTCACAAATTAAAAAAAGGAAATGTACATCCGTAATGAAATCCAAACATTGAGTTTTTAGGGCGAAAATTTGTATTTTTTTGGCAATTGCGTATTTTTTTCAGAAAGGACCATAAAAACGTTAATACAAACTTATAATAAACTCGGTACGAGTCTAAAAATTTCAATTCTGTTTGTTGAATTACGCGAATGAAAATGAATTTTTTTATCTCATTAAGTGTCCTTAAAATTAGTTCCTTTTGTGTCTCTCAGCGTTGTGATGACGCTGAGCTGTAAATTGGCAGCGGTAATTTGGTGAGCTGCACGTAACACTTGTTATAAAGTAATAGGAAAGTTGAGGTTAAAAGAGCTATTTACATAAAGAGTTAATCCGCTTTAGCAACACAAATAATGCAAATATAATAAAAAAATTCCCTTCAAATGCACGAATAAAAGAAATTCGTGGTTCAAATCGATATGATGGCTTTTTTCAGACATGATGTGAACTCACCGTAAAAGTACACAAAAAGTGCAAAGCGAGTCTGCGATGCAGGATTCGTTGCAGCACACGTAGCCCTGCAGGTTCAATGGTAGAGAACGGCACTCGTCGTGAGATGTAAGAGATGCATTTTGAATGAACCCTAAGAAGGCCTTCAGCGCATTTTTATGGAAAAGCTGGAAAAATATTTGTTACAAGACTCAAGAGATAAACAGGTTGTATAGTATGGCATATTTATGGCATGAAATAGGAAAAATGATACGTAACACGTCGAAAAAGCTTTCTTTTACGGTGAAATATATTTTTTGTGATGACGATACACGAGCATAGGCATTTTCTTCTTCACATCCATTGCTCGCGATAAAATAAATACATTCGAGAGAGAATTTTCCGGGTTGACGCCCCATTTATCGTTGACAAGCTCTCGTACGAAAAATGAACCTCAGCGCTGCGAAATCAGGGCCGGCAGACTGTCAGTCGACCACAATGTCGTGGACGCAATAAGTCACCCTGGTCGGATGAATGGCTTGATGATAACGCAATACACCCTTTATGCAATGTTACATCACTGGCGTTTCCCCTCGGTGACGTCCAGGTCAGTCCTAAATGCTCTACAATATTTACGTCCTGATCTGAAGATTTCGAGTTAAACGCGGAATGTTTCTTATGAAGAAATTTGATTTAGAGAGCTACCAGTGCAGTTTAGAGAATGCCTCAAGATATGTGTATTTACACGGAGGTGAAATATTGATATAAGAGAAGATAACATGCTAATTGGGCCTTCAAACGTTTGATGAGCGGACTTAAGTTATTAACGACGACTGAGAACTTGAGCTTCTAAATCATTCCTTTGTAGCCTGCGCTCTGAGGGACTTTACGACTCGCCATTACGTCTTCTGGTCAAAGGCAGAATCAGGAAACTGCCGAAACTCGCTTCAGACTCCAGGGTTTTCTTAAGAAGATTTCAGTGCTCTGAGAAAACGGCCCGGGGAAAGTTTTGAGTTTACAGTACAGATTATGTGTTATTAGTTTTTAATGTGGCATTTGAAAACAGAGACAGTTACGATTGTATTTAGGACCCTTTTTATGTACAGTTATTTCTTTTTATTTATTTTTCTTTTGTACCTATCGTAATTATATAAGAGCTTTCGATACAGTTTTATGTCATTTTGAAAATCCAAAAACTACAGTAGTAAAAAATAATACATTTTATGCTGGTTCATTCATTTACCTCTCTCTTAAAGATAAGAAATTTATTGAACCGAATCTATATCGACCAACCTAATCACAGACAAGGAGATGCTTCTCCGAATTCATTTAGATGATGGAATTTGTACATTTAACTTACCAAAGTGATCTCAATATGAGTTTTTTAGGAATCATCTCTGAAATCCTAACCTCCATTCTCGATATTTACAGAAGACGCTTTGTCCATCACAGAGATACTTTTGTGAACTTGATTACACAAACACAAAGTTCACAAACTTAGCTCACACAAACACACGACGCTCGTCTACAAAATTTAGCACGCACAAACACACGGCGCTCGTCTACAAAACTTAGCACACACAAACACACGACGCTCGTCTACAAAGCAGAGGCCCAAAAGAGGCATGGGTCTGCCCTGAAATAGGTCAGATATCTTCCTTGGGAACGATTGTATTTAAATTTAATTCAACCTTCCAAATTTAAATCAATCCATCACTCCCAACTCGTCCATAATGTTCAGAATTTCGCGTCTTCTTCTTTCTGTATTCATACGAGTATAAATAGAAGTTGCATTTATGTATTTTTCGCGACGTGAAAGTGTAACGAAAAATATTCCTGGGAAAGTTATTCAAATAGATCTTTTTTAAACGGATTTAATTTTCTTCAATTTTCATGCGCTGCATGGAACTATTTAATAAGGCAATTAGGAACCAAAAATTTAATTTTTAACTCGCGTCACTCCACACCGGCAGCGATTTATCGCAGAAGGCAAACAAGACTAGCGAAGTTCGTCCAAGTTTCGACTCCTTTGACCTGACGGACACGACAGCCGCACTTCTCACATGCGAGTTTACGATGCTATTCAAATCGTCTTTTAATAAAGGACATAATTTTCCAATACGTTGAGTAGTTCTGAGTATTCAATATAAGCAGAGCTAATCAAGATCAGACTCGTTATTCCAGTCGCCATGAGAATCATAAAGACTATTGAAGTATTCCTAGAATCTGAAAAATATGCTGGCAATGACGTAAGTTCTCTTCAGTTTTCATCAGTCGTGAATCAGCTGGAGTGGATGAATGCAGTAATATTGCAACTTTTTGTGATGATCATAATTGCTTTTGATGATCGCAGCAGACGAGTGAGCTTTGTAATAGAGATCACATAGGAAAATGTAATTCAGCTTTAACGCTTCAGTATATATATTAAAAATTTCCGTTTAAAGTTTCAGTCAAACTAACATACTCACTCCCCCGGAGTTAATGCAAAGTTCCAAGGAATCAACCCAGAAATAAAATTTAATTTCTGGTGAAGGTGCTAATTTGCGCAGGTCTACTTCATACGTTACCTAATTCCCTCAAAATTCAGTGGAACTTAAAAATAATTCATACCTTATGCTCTCAGCGCATACGCTTGCATGTTTTACTTCAGTTACGCACCCTAGTTAGATTGCTGCTGTGCAATTAATGATTACAATCATGTGTCATCAAAAGATTTTAAATAGTGAAACGTTGTAATAAATTACTTTTAAGAACCTTTTATAAGACACAAAATTGTTCACTTCAAATTAATGTGTTCTATGAATCTAAACAGAAAACTGTGTATTCACGATTTAAACAGAGGATAATGAAGTAAATGGAACATTAACTTCGTTAATGCGATCTGATAGATAAATTCTCACGGCTGTGACGCGCCACAGCTGTAACAATTAGCAGCTTTGTATGCACTGTTGCATCGACGCCTTTATCCACTCATCAACGCCTTAATCCACTCATCAACGCCTTAATCCACTCATCAACACCATTATCCACTTATCGACGCCTTTATCCACTCATCGACGTCTTTATCCACGCAATACATTCGGTAACAAATGATGTAATCACTCTATGTAAAGTCAAACTTCAACTGTGAAGCTTTTACAAATATTCTTTTACACAATAACATTAATACTTACAGTCGTACTATTGTACTAGGAACTTAGGAACACTTTTTAAACATTACCAAACCTTATAAACAGTATTTAACACCCCAAAATCTACTGCAATGGACAATATTCTTTGAAAACTTCTATATTTCACAAACAGGAGGCAGCGCTAATATGATCGTGTGACGGTATTTACGTTAGATACCTACATTTTTCCACTAAAATATCATTAGGACTCCAAAAAATTAGCGAAACTCCTTTGTTAAAATGAAGTATCCTTTGCGAAAAGAACTTGTTAGTATTAGTAACTTTTGATTGCAGTGCCGAACAATACATTAACTACAGAGAATGTAGTGAAGGGACACCCTGGTTCAGAAGCACAGTCGTAACCGAGCAAGCGTTGAGAGACGCAGACGTGCACAGAACGTTGAGAAGCTCAGACAAGCACAGTCGTAACCAAGTGAGCGTTGAGAGACGCAGATGTGCACAGAACGTTAAGAAGCTCAGACAAGCACAGTCGTAACCGAGCGAGCGCTAACTCTCTCAAGTTAATTTCGAGGGACCCGAGCCTGGCGCAGGTAATCTTTTGCTTGAGCACATTTCGCGCGGCGAGGATTTATCGCTTGGGCGTGACGCTGCCAGGAGTTCTCACAGCGCCGGTGAGAGAAGAATTCAGCTCACCTGCACGTATATTGTTTTTCGAATGAAGCTTTTTTGAAAACGAAAATAATTAACCAGTTTATTGGATCAGTGGCCTGTTTCAATATGATCGTAAGTCAAATAACAAAAGATGGCGAATGAAACCAAGAGATACAATTGTCATTTTTGGCAAAAGATGCAGAGAAATTGAGGTTTATGCATTGGTTTTTGCCGATCATATGAGAGCATTTACTCAGACAAAGCAATCCTTTCACGTACTCCGTCAGTGAAGACAGTCACATTTTTTACATCACGAGTTAGATTGTAATATTGCACATGAATTCAGAGGGAAATACTTGCCCATTAATTGTTATATCATTCTTTGCTCTGCACATCGTGTCACGAACAAGTCATTGAAGCAAGAGATCTAGGTGTCTGCGGCTTAGTGATCTGTGACAAAGTCCTCACCTTCTACAGGCTTCAATCTTACATTGAACAAATAAATGTTCGAAATTTCAAATAGTTAATTTTTATGTTCAAATTAAAAGAATTAATAGTTCACGTAAAATTTCATTTTCTTCAGTGGATCGGAGACATGGCATGTAAAAGTTGTCCCATAATTCTAGCATCCTGCGAGTGCAGGTCTTGTTCACTTCGATGAAGCTATTGAGAATCGTTCCCGGTTTTACTGTTGATTTTGTTAGAACTCAGTGTTAATGTATTCGAAATTTACATCAATGTTTATGAACGAGGTTGTGGCAGATGCTCTTATTTGGGATGGCTAAATAGTCTTTAAACATTGTTTGAATTAAACGTAAATTGAAGAATAAAAGTAATCAGCATAAAACGTAATTTATTAATTTGTATTTCTTCGAAAATAAAAGAGCAAATATTGAACTTGTGACAAGAATTGGGGAAAATTAAATGCTTAGAAGATACTTGATGCTATTTTTTCATGCACAGACCTTAATTTTAAGCTCATAATGAAATCTGTCTAGTTAGATGTTGATTATAAACAATTTATAACTTGATCAGTCAAAGTTTATTTAGATTCTTTAGCTTTTCCTTAGATTAGGTTCTATCCTTCATTGCACTTCAAATTCGGTACTAAATGTGCATAAAGGAAAAAATATCTAGAAAAATACATACTACGTATTATATCGGTTTAAGGCAAACTATTGAATCGCACCTTGGCTAGTTGAATACGCAAATCCAATTCTTCGTTATTTTACTGGTTTTCAAAAGCAATCTGAAAATAAGGTACAACCCACACTTATGGTCCAGGTCCTTTTCTTTGTGACAATTATTTTAGAATTAGCGGACAAATGTATAGAACATATGGCAATATTTGTTTACATTTCATATTTGATTTTACGCCGAAAGTGGTACTCGATTTTATTTTTTTTATTGTAGGTGAACACCACGTTAACGGTCTCATGAGTAAAATACTATAATGGTGCTCGCTAAAGGAATTACAAACGCTGGAAAGGCGACCATCGTCAAGGAAACTGCCAAAAGATCATCTCGTGGTACAATTACCATGGCGGTAGGTCACCATGTTGAGGCAGCGCCAAGGTGTTCGAAAGATTTTTCACCTAGGGACCACCGCCCTGAAAAAGGCAAACGAAGTCGTTAAGGACGGGAGATTTGAGAAAAACACGGCAGCTTGTGAAACATCCTGATTGTACAAGTAAAAGCACATTTGCAAATGCTGGTGTCCAAAATGTGTCAAAATATACTTCTAGCGCGTTCGTTGCCAATGATTGAATCTCTGCAAAAAAATCTCTATTGATGTTAAGACACATTGTTTTGAGGCTTCAGTGAGGAAAGGCTGATATGAAGTAATGTATGAAGTATGTACTGTTCACAGATGAGAAAGAAGCTATTTTAGATTAACCTGATGGATGTGCCAGAGGCTGGGTTGGAACTGGTCCCAAGTTACATCACCGTTTTCGGTTACAAAAGTAAAAATCGTACAACGTTATGCTCTAAAATTATAGACGACCATCTTATAAGACCAGCAACGGTTCCCAATTGTGTTAAAGTTAGTGCCATGTCTTATTGTAAGTTTTTGAGTGAATGTTTCATACGTTGGCTTGAAGATCAGCTTTGTCACTTCGGAAAACGATAGTCATTATAGATGACTACGCGCCTTCACTTTCTGTCAATGCAACTAAGCCTTATCTATTCTCATTGACATTCAAGGATAACAATTCGATGATGTGGCCCCAAATTCGACAAATTTGAACCCAATCGAAAATCTCTGGTCCACTATACAAGAAGAGATTTATGATGATGATTGGTAATATACTTCTAAATAACAGTTATTGAATACCATAAACGATGCAACGAGATCTCTACCAGTTGCTACAATATAAAAAAAACAGCTAATTCAACAAACAATCGCATTTTCTAGATCATAAAATGCAACGGATAGTATATTATTAAATAAACTTCTTGTTTAGTAACATTTGTTGAATTTCAATTCTAGTTGTCATGGATTTGAATTTATAAAATTGTTCAAGCTCATATTAGATATTTTTTCTTTTTTATTAGTAAATTCATCCTTTTGGTCACATTGAACTACTATCGTGACTCAGTAAAAACAAGAAATTTTAAGAAAAAATGTAATCCTGTTAAGCTTATCAATATTTATGTCAACATTGCAACTAGCCATCTAGAAACTCCCATGGCTGAATATTCATAAAAATACCTAATACAGTTCAAGGCGATAATATTTAAAGCAGCATTAGAATATATTACTGGGGATCACACCGTCAAAACGTATGTATTCCCCTGCCCACTTTCCTGAGCAAGTTAATTAATTTCCAAAAGTGCAATCAACCTGATGGCAAACCAACTAATTGACCGACGAGAGGATTACTAAATTCAACAGCGAACTGGGAGGAGTAGGCGCCCGTTGTGATCTAACTTCCCTTCCCATCCTGTTGAGCGTAAGTATTTTTATTACCTGAAGGTTAAGGAGTTTGTGTATATGGTACGTGGAGTTCATTGGTGTGTTTTCTCTGGCATACATCACCAAAATTTCTTTCTGTACGAAGACTTGATACGAGAAGCCAGTAGCTAAATGGGCAACTCGCCATCTTTCAGTCTGAAAAAAAATTAATTCAGGATGCAGGCTTTCGTGAATTAGTGTACAAGTTTCGTAGGTCGCGTTAAGTCTTGGATTGAACTAATGATTTAAATGTTGGCTTAGACTAGTGATTTACTCACATTCCCTCGGATTTTGGTTTTCAAAACATCTCTGAAGGATATTTCACGAGAATCACAAAATTTTATCTGCTCCTGAAAAATTTTTCTGCAGGAGTCAATCTTTAAGTAAATGGAGCATCGCTGGAATAAATTAAGGCCCATTTTAAACTTACCTCGCCTTATCCTGAAAATGTTGTGATTTCCCACATTCTGAAGAATCGTTCAGTCGCTAAGTATCTGTGCTGTACAATTTTCCTCTGTAATTTCATTACAATCTTCTAGCTATTCCGGTGGTCATTCGCATTTCAATTCTCAGACTTCCGAATTGCAGGCTCAAAAATGGAGCAGTTCAAAGCTCATGGAATGAACTTCAACCACAATAAAAAGAAATAAGATAACTGAGCGATTGAGGTCATATTTGCTTTTCATTGCCTTAGCGCAAGATATCCCAGAAAAATGCCTTCGTTGTCCTCTTAATCTGGTCTGCAGAATTTTCTCTAACTCCGACCCTCAAAGCCTAATTAAGAAACTTCTTTGGTTTTAGTTCGCTCATTTGCAAAGGAAGTGATGTGAGTTGAAGCATTTCAAGGAAAACTTGGGCACTTCATATGCAAATGCCATATTGTGACGAGGTCTATCCAGGGCTTCATATCTGAGCCATATGCAGAGCTAGAAACCCTGCTTTCTGGGATATTCTAACTCTCTGGTCTTTTTCTTTGTGTTTTGAAACACGGAATTCTTCGAAACGGTTACGACTTGTCTGCATAACATTCCTCTCGACCGTTTCCTCCATCTGAAAAAACATGAAATTACTAAAAATTGAAGGTTTTGACAACGTATTTTATCTCCCAAATGTATTCAACTTGTTCTCCAAAAATTCGTGCCCAGCTCGCAAAAGTTTCTCACATCCGGATCAGCTTGCGCAAGTTATTATTCTTTCACCACTCCTGACAAATGTATCGTGGAAAGCTGCTGCTCTGAGAAGGCTAACTAATAGTACAAGTCACAATTCCCGCTACTTCGAATACTTGTATTTTGCTTTTACATTTAGTCATTCTTTTTATACGAAAAATGAAGGGAACAGAAGAAGTTAAAGAACTTCATTTCATGAACTACACGGCACTTATTTGAATTGGATATTTTCGTGTTGTGTTCAATCCTGCACATTCTAGAGTATTTATATACTCTTTACTATACCAGCTGTTCTAAATTAATTGAGCGAATTGAATGGTTTTCTGCATTCCTTGCTGGCTGTAGCAACAGCTGAGAAATAATTTGATGTATACACTTACATTGGTGCTTGGTATTCGTTGTTCTTTTTCGAATAGAAAGTGCAGAGGATGTTCAACGATGCCTCTTCACCCTCCGAAATCCATAGTAAATTACTGCAATTGCAACGAATTTTTCTTTAACAACATAAATTTCATCCCACGAAACTTGATCACCTTTGACAAAGGGTTCTATTAACTTTTCGTATCAATGTTCAGATCTTGGGTAGAATTTTGCAAAACTTCAAGTTTTGCACGCCTGATAAAAGCGTCTCGTGTAAATTTGCTACCAAACTTTTCCGTGTAGAAAACTGAGCCTGCGCGATTCCATGACTTGGCTAAAGAATCGTCGAAAAAATGCGGCGAGAAAAATGAGTTATTTTATTGAGTGGGGTCACAATATTGTCAGGGCTACATTATTGAAAGAGTTCCAGTATTGAGCGGTTGACCTCTTCCTGACCCTCTTTCGATCACTTTCTGATATCAAGGCCCTCGGAACTTCCCTCGAGGCATGACGATGATTTTCTTTCTCTCGCCCTTTTTCGGAAAACTTTTGCTTCTCGGAAAAATCCTGGAAAGTTAGTAATATTCCCTGACGCTAATTCACGAGAGGTTTTATTATTCTAAATGACCAGACTTCCTCTCTTTCTCTTTGAGATGTACGAATCTTACGAGTTTCTAACATACGAGACACCTGAGTTTATCTCATTCCAGATTTTATACGACTCACGTAATTTATTACACCTAAATCAGTACACTTTACTCTACATTGCAATGAATATTTTTCCCAAGGGTGAATACAGAAATAATTTATATAAATAATTATGTTTTCATTTAGAACAAAACTAATAGATCCACTCTTATAAGCATTAACTATTGCAGGTTCCCATTGTTTATCCCCGTGAAGCTAAAAGTTTAGATTGCTCCCTGTTCGTTCCGGAACCGAAAATTTGCTGCCAGCATACTCCTTCTACGTCAATAAGATCATAAGGAGCAGCGATGGTAGATGATTGGTCAGTGGAGCATCCAATCAACATTTGACCATTTGTTCTGTCCGTTTCTGATAGAGCTCATGAAGCTTCCCGACAACATCCATGGGTTCATCGAACGCAGCCGAGTTATTTTCTTATCAAGGAGATCCAAGTTCGTGCTCCATTTTCAGTAGTTCAGAAAAGGAGAATTTTCGTTCTAGACGGAGTTGTGAGCGAGTCAATGGTTTAAAAATGCACAATACTTCAGACAAGTCCAGGCACTAATTTGCATAACGATAAGGGGATATGGCAGTCTTCATTTTCAGTGAATTTCATTCATATTTTTACGTACTATAAAATAAAAAATTTCTCGGAAAGAAAGCTGAGATGTAATACGTACTTCAATTTGACGACACGTTTCTTACAGCTCCAACTCCTTGTGGGTTGGATATGCGTGCATAACGTAATCATGCCAGGAAAATATGCTGAATGACTTTTTATCGAATTGGGATACTTCCAAAGAACATAAAAAAGTTATTCACACGAAGTTTCACCCATGTATGCTGCATCGTCAGAGGAAAACTTCTCAAAGAAGATTGCGTTCCGCCAATTTGTACTACAAAGCGACACGTGTAACTCTGCTGTACAACATGCACGCCATGAAATTAAGTTACACGTAAATATGTAACCTAATAATTTGGCAGCGTTACACATTCGCCAAGTGTGATGAAAAACTTGAATAAGGTGTACGTTCTAAATTTTTATTCACAAAAATATTATCTTTGTTGTCCCTCAAAACCATTTTATCGAAGATATTGTAGAGATTTCTATTATATTTACGATAAGCTCCACAAAATTGAATCCAAAATGCAATAATAGTTTTCCCATTGAATCTCTATTTCTTCCAATTGCCTGCCGGCAGAGTTATGGCCTTCCAATGGAGAGACTTGATTACATGATCAAAAACACAAATAGACGAAATTTTATTTTTGTACTGTAAATCCATTTACTTGAAAATGACAAAACATTAACATATCAATCACTCTTAGCAGGAAGCTACGCATAGACGTAATACATAGTCGAATAATTAATACTTTTAAAAGTTGACTTTTGACTATCGCTTAATTTCAGATCTAACAAGACGTGAACTAAATTCACGTGCTCTATAAATTGTCTGCCACTAAGCGCTTGTATTTTCCCCGAACATTAGGCCATCAGCGCTCCGCATCAAAGATGTTGACGTGCTGTGAATCTCTTCCTGCAGCAAAAGTTTGCTACGACACTTTCGAGAGTGCACCCAACATCAGCGGTGCAGACAGCAGCATTCACGGCCACAAGATTAATTGAGCATTGAGCCAAAGAATTTAATTTGGACACGCTCGAGGGTTGACCAAAAACAGATTTCCTTGGCCCTGGCTGCCACAACACAGGAGGTTTGTGCACAAAATGATACATAAAATCTTCCGGGAATTCTTGACCACAAATCTCTCTTGACGTGACGAACTTGGACCTAATCTTCCGCCAACCGTTTTCTGGGTTAAATTTCCATAAAAGTCAGCTTTGGGGCGGCCTGAGGACATGATCAAGGTGATATACCAGTCTCGGTAAAATTTGAGCGAAACAGTTCACTTTCACATGGTTCTCTCCAGTTCTCCTATCTTCGTACTTTGTACTTTTGAGTCGCCAGTAAACCACTGGGCATTTTTGAACTTCGGGAAAAACGAATACATCATCAGGTCCACGTCATGGTAAAAATTTAAGCAATACTATTTTGCCTTTTCCAGGCATTATTGTGCTACCTCTGATGGTAATGGTAACTGTAATTTATTTGAAAAGAATCGTTTTACTCTGAGGTAATTTAAAAAAACAATTTGGAATAATTATTATTTTTACAATTTCATTAGACACAGTATACAAGCTGTCGCAGCCTTGTTCGTTTACCCCTCAAACAAAGGGAAGTGCAGTGACACGTATTAACACGGGCTCTAACATTTAAGATTAAATTATTTCTAGCAATTCTGTCCGTAAAACCGATAAGGTACGGAAATCTATAGACAAGTGTGTACTCATAAAATAATAAAACTGTTGGAATAATTTATTTTTCATAGCATCGTTTGATGTCATTTGCTTTTAATTAATTCAGTGTACTGCCTCAAATGAAAATCACCCTCGGAAATCGGCCCCATAAAAAATATTGATGCCTACTTTTACATCTATGCAAATTACTGAAACTGGCTAAAAAATTATTCCGAGCATTAGCCCAGTTATCATGATTATTCGACACTACATAATTGAAGTCAACTCATAGTTGCGACCTAAAGGATGAATGAAGATAATCATTGCGTAAAAGTGAAAATTAGTAAAGTGAATGGAAAAATAATGGTAATAACATGAGTTATTCATTTGTCCTTAAGAGTTCGTTTAAGAAAAAATAACTTTTCGTGCCGAAATTAAGTATTCTATTTGAAGTTAAATAAGCTGAAGACTCAACTGGTGGTCTATGACGAACTCGTTCTTGATTTTATTTACCACAATGTGCGTGATTGTAAAATGATTTTGGCTGAATTGAAGAGTCAATTCACAAATGGTCGAATAATATTTGTATTCCATTGTCCAAACTACAAATGATTTTCATGACACAACCTCTAGAATTCCATGAGTTGGAAACATATACAATAATAGTTTTGTAACTTGAGTAATGCACCCGGAGCGGCTTATTCTAAACAAAAATTTATTTCCATCGTGAACACTGGATAACATAATATAGTTTATGATAAGCATTATAATTTAGGTTATGTTGTGCACTTCACTGTCCCTGTGTTTGCAAATTATCTCTGGACACACAATCGGGAATTTTTCGATTTTTTTGCCCATATGCTTTCTAGCTGAACAAATAAAAACTCAGTATTTGTAGTTTCTTACAATTAGGATGATTTCCAAGACAATACTTTTAAAAGACAATTTTATTGTTACTCAGGAGTTCCATACAACTGAAAGTTTCGGCTACAACTGATGCCATTATGAATAGATGTAAAAAAAAGACATGAAACAAAGTCGGTAAAATTTTTTGAATGGGAGTTACTAAAAATCGTTACGAATGTATGGAAGAACGTAGATGAAAATATGA
>VOMN01016974.1:0-12621 GCA_014899125.1 Orchestia grillus
ACACACCACCGTGCTCTACACACCACCGTGCTCTACACACCACCGTGCTCTACACACCACCATGCTCTACACACCCCCATGCTCTACACACCACAATGCTTTACACACCAACACGCTCTACACACCACCATGCTTCCACACATGTGCACATGAGCCTCACACGCGCCACGGCCCCGCAGCGCACCTCCAGGGCCTGGCCCCGCCAATTCGGGCGGATTTGCACGGCGGCGCAGCAGAAGCCGCCCCAATTTGCCCCGACACTTGCCTTAATCGGTGAGGATTTGCATTAAATTTCCGACTCGGAAATCCTTGAATATTATCAGATTTTCAAGAGGTCAATTCCTCAACGCGTTTCCTTGGCTCGCCACCCCGTTCTTCAGTCGTTGTGCCATTTATTAAGCTGATGAGTTCCACAGGTCAGGTGTTGTTTTTTTTTTGTGCTGCGGCCAACAAGCGACTGCGTAGGTGGAATGAATATTAATTTTTGTGTGTTGTATTCGTACGCTGTGAATGGTTTCGTTCCCTCAGTTGAGAACTTGGGAATTTGTCAGCTTCGGTTGTTGGAAATTGTAACTCGGTGAACCTGAAAATTACGAAAAAAAGTTATCTCAATTGAAGCCTCACTTCGAGGTTTCATTTGTAGATGCGAATGTAATATTATGTTTGTATGGGACGCTCAAATTGTTGTTAGTATATTCGGGAATGAAATTGTTTCAATGAACTGAACTTTTTTATGAACGAGAAATGCTTTCCCACGAATGAAAACGTAATTATTCGCCGCTTTTGAAACCATAATAGAGTTCTTTGACGTTCTTCGTTTCCATCAGGATAATTTTGGAAAAAAACATCGTAAAGTTGAAATAAATATCTCGATGAGTCGGCTTTTAAGCTCAAAATCTAATTTAAAAAAAACTCATCCTGTTAATGAGAATGTAAACCTAAAAATGACGAGTCAATTACGGCCAATTTACAAGCAGTGTTAAATTTATGATCCACTTAAAGTATTCAGCGCGCCGGTGCAGTACGTGTTGAACAAAACGTAGTTGGCGTGCTCCTTCATAATTCAAAATGACGCGTTATTATTAATCAGTGAGCAACACCTAACGTGTGCTGGGTCGATGTAAATGGAACTCGAAACTCAAAACCTAGTTTCCGTGCTTCGTTCTCGCGTAAAACTTCAGAATTTCTGGTTGCTTTCCCCTTTTTTTCAGTCTACCTGACGTCCAATGAGGAAACTTTTTTGGCACGACGATTGTAAAAGTTTTTCCAAACTCGGCAGAATTTCTTGGAGATTGTTCTTATTGACTTTTATGGAGAAATCAGCCGGCTGCGGGGAAATTTGGAAACACCCAAAAGTTGAAGAAGAACTTAGGCGCTGGAGCCAAGTTTGCTTACATTTAATTACGAGCTCAAATGACGGTCTGATTGCATCACACACGCACCTATTTCACTTAATTAACCAGCGCTCGGTGCTTTTCCATCGAACGCGGTCGAGTATTGTGAATATTTTCGTATTTAGAATAACTTCACTAATGACACTCAAACGTTGTTCAATACGAACTTCTGAATGATGAAAGAGAGGTGAAAATAAAGAATCATTGAAAGTGTTGAACTATCGGGTTTGAAGTTGACAAATCACAAATTCCAAGTTTAAAACGATTTAGAAGCAGGAGCTGCTGTCTCACTCTTCGCTTTTTAATTCGTCGCCTAATGTACCAGTCTACTATGGGACAAGTTGGAATTAACTTAAAGTATAATACTGTCTAGGGCAGGGGTGGCCAACCTTTTACATACCATGCGTCAATTTTATGTCATACGGTTTCAGATGCGCCATTAAAATGTATGCGCACGAAATAAAAAAAATAACGAAGATTATGAATAAGCTTAAGTTTTATCGCAAGGATGCATTGCGCCATTTCAAGTCATGCAATGCGCCACGTTTGGCGCATGCGTCATAGGATGGCCACCCCTGGTCTAGAGCCATTAGTACAACCCTTCCAAGATCGCTCAATTGTCAATGAAGGATCATGCTCTTTTAATAGCAGAAACATACTGCATTTTAATGCCATCCGAGTCAACGAAAAATTGGTTAAGCGTTTTTTCCTAACTATGCTTGCGTTTGAAACGTATGCCCAACTAGAGGTCACAGTTGTACATACATGAAGTGTTATTTTATTTGAGATTTAAACTTATAATTCATGACGTACTTCCTTCAAATAGCACTGTAGCCGGACGTACTTCTCCCACGCGGTACGTAGAGATTACAACTCCGCGGGGGTGTCAGCTTCAACAGAAACAGGTTTTCCTTTCCTTACTAGTTACGGTGGGATTTTGGAACTGGGTGTCAAGAAACGAGGACTACAAACTTTGATGGTAAGCAGGAACACACCAAACAAATACTTTTACGCGAATACCAAATGTTGCAAAACTCCTCTGTTTTCAAGGTACTGAAGTTGAAAATTTAACCTAATGCCCAGTTAATAACAATTCTGTCTCTGAAAAATTTCATAATGGTCAATGAGGCGAATATCCGAGAAATGGATATTTTGTCAAACACTACAATAACTGTTGGAAACGTCTGCCTCCAGGCGTCAGTGCAGGTCTCGTACTCATTTCGAATAGATTGCTAAACAAGATGCGAAAGTCTTTGTTCTTCTGTAATGTTGAAAAGTCAATGTTCTTCAGTAATTTTCAGGGATGGATCCTTGCGAAAGCATCCATCTCGCACTTCACTTGTGATTCATAAATCAATAATTTCATGTGACCCAGAGAAAAAAAATCTAATGTACTCTTGTCTGGAGATTTTGCAGGTCATGCCGCTGCAGGGATCACGCTCCTGATACAACCTAGCAGCTACTCTAGCTGTGACGTTGGCCGTACTATCAGCCATATGCAGTGCCATTATAACAAAAGTGCCATGACGTCAGCCTCATGACGCAGAGTGAACTGATTCGCAAACGATATGCTAGAAAACTGTCAAATTTAACAGTGCCACTTATTTTGAAATTTACGTTCAGAGACACAAAAGTATGGTGAACTGGGTATAAATAATGAATTTTACACTTCTGTGTTTTGAAAGCTTACGAGTTTTGAAACAGTTGGTATTTATGAAAAGATGTTTGTTTTGCGTGTCTTTGCCCACTGTTAACGTTTGTACCTCTCGTGTTTCAACACTCCGGGTAGTGTTGTGCCTGGGCTAAATACCTTGACAACTAATCTTAACGCTTTGACCTCAACGTACAAGGGATCATTTAACCTTACCTAGCCAACGCAGTAAAATATACGAAGATACATTTTTATGTTTTCGGGGAATTTGTGTACATTACTCGAATGTGCTAATTTAAATTAGAAGGGAAATTGATAAGATTGCAAAATTTGTTTAAACAAAATCCTTCATTTTTGAATTCACAACGGAGATATTAGTCAACATGAAATTATACCTGTGTAGAGAATTGCGGTCGATATGTTATGAATGCAGGTTTAGGCATCAGTACTAGAGTTAAATAATCTGTCAAGCATTTATGGACTCGTATTACCTATGGCATAAGAGTGTCTATAGGCAATTGGGTTACCTTAGCCTTACCTTAGATACCTTAGAGATATTTGGGCCTTTACACCCGGGCCACACTAAAGGTGCAGCCGCTTTGTTTACATGGTGTCCCTTCGCATATCCGCGAGCTGTTGAATGAGATCGTTTCCCTCTGCCGTTTGATGATAGTGAGGCAAGGGAGGCCTATCACGGATAGTTCGTAGAAAGTTATCCAGCTTCGTCTTGAGTTAGGTCAGGTTTGTCTATCCTGTGCTATGGGGACTGGCGTCCCCAAAGGGACATTGTTAGGTTACCTCAGCTTTAGCTAGGCCTTCGGGACTTCTAAATTTCGTGCCCATTTGTTTTTTTTTCTACTTCCATTCCATCTTCGCTGACAATTCTTTATCTTTTCTTCCTCATCCTTCTTAACTTGCTGGGTATCTTGTATGGAAAGACACCCTATTCATAGATTCTTCGTCCTCCAAAGTCCATGCTAAATGGTCCTTTTTCATTCAGTACGAGATAGTCGGAACAACTAAACCGCTGCTGTCCATAATGATAAGGCTATTAACTGCAACTAGGACAGGAATGTATCGCGTATGGAGGCAACAAATTTATTTGATAATAGAGTGATGTATGTACATGATAGCTGAAATTATCATCGTATGATCCAGCTGATTTGAATTGGCAATGTGGACTTTTAGCGGAATCGCGTACGAATTCATGCACATGGTTCTAAGCACCTGTGTGGGAACCGCCTAATCTTCAGCAAGAAAGAGAGAACGCTTAAAAGATGATAAACCTTTTTCATCATAAAATGAATTTCCGAAAATATAAACAACTTGTAAAAAGTAGAACGTTTCGTGCATTCGCTCATTAGCAGCAATGGAACAACAATGCCTAAGCTCTGCAGAAAAAAATTACAAATAACGTGATAACGTTTTTTGGGAGTAAACCTGTGATAAACTTCTTCTTGACCAGGGATTGTTGAAAAGAACTGACATGAATATTTAAAACACGTTTCATATTAAAAATGATGAGGAATTCTAAATTTTCAACTTGGAAGAGAATTTTGTTCGATCTAAATTCCTATGGCTATTAAAATCTACTGTTGTGTTCCGATCTAATGCATGATTTTGGATGGCTGAGTGGATGGATTAGCTAAAAAGTCCCCGTGTGATATCTTTTACCTTGATCCTTCAAGGTACCTTGATTCTTTCTTGCTCATCAATCCTTCAACCAAGAGTACGGGAAGTCATGCCCACGTACTCAGATGCACAAAGTGCACAACTGTATTAATGTATCAAGGATGTCTACATCTCAGCAAGGACTCCATCTTTGAACCTAAACAACTACCAATTTTTATGTCTTTTGACCACCATAATTCTAAATTTAACGTTTCTAAAATATTTGCCATACAGTTCCAAAATTTATTTCTTCGTTAGTTCCGACTGAGGGCCAAAATAAGGAAAACAAAAAGCGCTGCCGTGCAGAGTCTACTATAGGTTGAATATTCACGGCATTTGTACATTTCTTATCTATTAATTTCCTCATCTGCGGTTCTTTAAAAACAGTTGAGAAACCATTGTTACGAATTTTTTTTTTCAAAAAAATCAATTTTTCGTTTAAGAATCGATACGTACTGCATAAGCTAAAAGCACGGCACAATAAGACTGACAAAATTGAGCTTGAAAACTAATGGTAAAAAATTATAAGAACTTGTTCCTAAACCTGTAAAACATTCTTTCCAAAACACCGAACGTGTCCCCTCTCTACGTAATAGACATTCTAAACAGGAAAGCTTGCTGTACACTTCACTGTCCAACATAAACCAAACTTTTCTGTGCCTGCTATTAAAATGAATCAAGAAAAGTAGAACCTGAGCTCGTTGACGAAAAGCAGAAACGTATAAGCGCAACATCTATAAAAGCAGGTTTGAATGTCTCAGGACAATTTCCTAGCCATTTTTGCCCAAAAACCTCAAATATATTTGCAAAAATAGGGGAAAGCGGGAGACCCATCCTAAAGCCTTCCAATTGTTTGTAAAACTTTTCGTTGAATATAAAAAAAGTGTTCAAAACAGGTAATTCTGGAAGATTCTGGAACAATTTCTTCGTTAAATCTAGAACGTCAGACAGAGGTGCCGTGAACAAAAGTTGTAAACATTCTTCTATTGTTTCACGCAAAGCTACACTCGTAAAAAGGCTCTCAACATCGAAAGAACACCAAAAATTTATAAACATTTTGCACTGCGGTAATATCCCTTACAAATTCCATAGAATTCCTATCCGTATGATTTTTTTCTGACGGAGGATTCAATATTGGAAAAAGAAATTTCGACAAATTAGAGCGAGGAGTATTAACAGCTAAAAAAAATTGGCCTGTTTGAAAATTTTCTCCAAAGTCTTCTTGTGTATCTTTCGCAAGCCAGACAGAACGCCAGGGCCAGACCCCCTAACAAATAATTTGGAACAGTGTCCACTCGAAAAGTATTATCCTTCTTTGAATTTACTCAAAAAAATTGTTAATTTATGCTCGATCATTAAATTAAATTTTGCGAAGGTTTCTAGTATTTCAGAAAACTTCCCGGATTAAGGGTCAAGGACATCTCAGGTCAGAGTACCTAGCATCGCCGGCAATAGTCACACCGTTACTCGTACCTGAATGCAACACACGAGTCACGTTTTACGAGTTGTTTATCTTCTCGGAAATATATTTTACGATCAACTGATTCATGCAGTTTTCCTCGTTGCCTATTTCTTGCCGAAGTGTCCAGTTAGTTTTTTTCACATTAGTAGGCCATGAACACATACGTCAGGGCAAATTAGGCCAAAGAAAAATTCTCACAGAATTACTGTAGCGTGCTCGAAGTGTTAAGTCCGAATAAAAAAGCTCCCTGTAAGACGGGAAGAAAGTAAAGCTTCAAGGGCTCAAACTCGGGTATTCGAAACCATGCCCTTCGTGATGCACCGCACTAGTCCTCTGTAGTGAGCGAAACTGTTCCTATTCATTTTTCTGTTCTTTCGTATTTCAGAAATTTACGTTCGTAGCAGATTCCCGAAAACGTCCACAAAATACTGGTCATCCTAAAAAAGTTGTCGTCTCGTGCTCACACATTTAATTTTTTTTTTCATTGTTGCACCCCAGATGTGTATGGGAAGACCCGTTAAATGATAACTCTCACGCACGGCTCAACCTTTTCATTGATCTTTATCCCTCAAAACTCAACGGTATAAAACCTTGTAAAACTCATATATACAGCGTAACTTTATTACTGACACTTCTTCCTCAACATTGTAAGAGAATGGCAATAAAAAATACGCTGTATTGACTACTGAACTAATTTACCGACCTCTGTGCACGAGAGTTGTACGAGAAGAATGTTAACAATAACTCCTATTTACTGCTTAACCCTTCACTGATCTTTCTTCCGGGAATTCTACGAGACGAACATTAAACAATAACTCATATTTACTGCTTGGCTGAGGAGGCGGTGCCCAGCTGCGTGGCTGCCGCTAATGCCGCTTTGATGGCGCTCCAAATGGCGTTTTGCGGCCGCCAGGTACGGCAGGTATCGCCAATTTACAAGCGCTGAGCGGACCAGTTTTTCTCGATTAAGGCTTTCAATGACGTTTGAAAGGCAGTGAAGGTATCCGAGACTTTTGCTTACAAATCCCAGCAAGGGATTTGCATTCCTAAATATGCGTTAAATTACGCAAAAAGGGAACTTTACTTTCAAGGTTTTGACGCATCTGAATTATTTTGCCGGGCCCACCAGTAGAGAAAATTAAAATATCAATAACTATAATTTATTGAATTACTACCTTAATGGGAACTCTCAATAACGCGACAAAGAAACTATTTTCAAAAAGCATTTTACAGTACGTTTTCACATGTCTATCTACTAGATTATTTTTTTCAATAATTGTTCAAAATTGGGTTGTTCACAGACGCCATCCAGGAGAAGTTACAAGATGTGCTGCCCATGCCAGAGCACTGCGCAGGTGCTCTAATTTTCAGTTGCCTCTACTTTACTTTAGCAAATATTATGACTATTTTAGGTACTCTCGCTCACCTAAAATACAGTTTCATGTCAAGCTTGCCCCATGAGTCTAAGAAAATTAAGCTAACTTTTTGATACTGAGTTTTTTTTAATATATTTGAACTTGTGTCATGTAATTTCAAGTGTTGGCTCTAAAAACTTACCGAGAAGTGATTGTACAACGACGTATTTGTACGAGTGAAGAGTGCACGAGTAGAAGCGATGCTCCAACGTGGGAAATGCAAACTATCACGGAATTACTTAGTATCACGGAATTACTTAGTATCACGGAATTACTTAGTATCACGGAATTATTTACTAATACGGAATTACTTGGTATCACGGAATTACTTGGTAACACGGAATTACTTGGTAACACGGAATTACTAAATCACGGAATTACTTAGTATCACGGAATTACTTAGCATCACGGAGCTTAACACGTTCACAGCGTTAGACTGTCCGATAGTTAGTAATTCCAGAGTTAGTTTAGGTTTGAATTCGATGACACTTCGTGTTTTGAACTTAGGCATGGTTCCTTCTTATATGCTTTTTCTCTTTACTTGAATTAACGGGGTTAGTGATTTTAATTATTCAAAAACGACGATTTTCCCCGAACCCAACTAAAATATGAGAGTTGACTTACAAGTAAACCGTTATGCAATAGTGGAATGAATTACTTCCTTGGTACACCGGTACTCCAACAAGCGAGAAGTGTGTTAATTTACCTAACTACTTATGAAATTAAAATGCAGAATTTGCTCAATTTGCAGAAGAAGTTTGTATCTGAACTCGGAATTGACAGCTGCTGTTTAATGGACACAACTCGGTGAAGCCCCTTTAATATTTCTTTCGAGATTCACAAGTTCCTTGAATAGGCTCAGATCTGATTAAGGTCCAATCTTCACGCGAAGCATTTGGCTGTGCACGACCGAAAGAGGGCATAAATTTCCTGAACAGGTTCTTTATTTTTTTAATATTGTCATCGCCGACACTGTCCCTCAGTGCGGGAAATTTTTCAAGCGTCTTGGAGGGTTAGTGGAAGAACTCCAGGTTTGCGTCGACATAAGTCACCTGTTACTTACCTTACCTTGTTACTTACCTGTTACTTTACCTTACCTTGGAATAAGTCACCTGTTACTTACAGGGCAGAAAGCACGGACGCTGTTCGAAAGACTAAATGCTATATACTCTTGATTTGAATGAAATGCTGCATGGTTTCCAACTTGGCTATTACTATGAATTATTTATAAAGAAAAAAACAATTTTGAAAATTTTAATGAGGTATATCGTTGGTTTTATGTTCCCATCCATCTCACATGTTCGTCGTTCTCGCCTCGCCCTGTACATGCGCCGCCACCGCTCCACTTGCACACCTGAATAATAATATGAGAATTTTGATCAAAATTTACCGGTGTTAAGGGAGGCCCTTTGAGTCACCTCGCTTGAAGGTCAGAGTTCTGTTATTTTGTTCTCCTAATGGGGAACAGACTGAAGAAAGGGACTTGACCAAACTAAACTAGGGCGGAATTGAAGAGTAAATAACGCAACGACTTTAACGTGGTAAGTCACAAGGAACGTGGCAGGTCACAAGGAACGTGGCACGTCGCAAGGAACGTGGCAGGTCACAAGGAACGTGGCAGGTCACGAGGAACGTGGCAGGTCACGAGGAACGTGGCAGGTCACGAGGAACGTGGCAGGTCACGAGGAACGTGGCAGGTCGCCAGCACTATATGCCCGAAGCTGGTCCCGCTTTCGCCCAGCTGTTGAACTAGAATATTCAATGCGAACGCTACTCAATTACCTCTCTGTGCGGTGGTGGTACAGAAATCGTGTGTTGTACAGGGTAGCGCAAAACTCGCTTCATCATTTTGAACATTTATGACGCGAGGTACTGATGCTGTTATAAAAATACGTTCAATAGGAGGTGAAAGATATGATCTTGAAGTTTAATCCTGTATTGATTATACGAATTTGAAGCATATTTTTTAATCGAAATTTGCACTATTATCGCCTCACAAAAATACCGAAGTACAGCAATGACCAACAAGCAGAAGTAGGGAAAAGTTATTTCTCCCGCTGTGGATCGTTAGTTGGAGTAGAGGGACTTCGTCAAAAGATTTTAATCAATAAAGGCCTTCCAAACATTGTGTTGTTGCAATGATTTCAAAATTCAAAGATTTCGCCTCAACAGCAGACAAAGAACGTTCTGGCAGACCGGGATTGGGCGAATTGAACTCGTAATTTCACATTTTGGAGACGTTCGTGGACGCCGGGGTCTCCTGATTTAACCCCTGCAGATTTTTGCTTGTGGGGATACCTTATAGAAACGGCTTGCATCGACATGCCTAATACTGTTCATGAGTTTGAAAACATCGAAGAAATTGACAGAATAACTCATGATATTTTGGAAAAAAATCATGGATAATACTGTACGTAGAATAAGTTTGTGTAAAAATAATGATAGAACACATTTGAAGGATATCATGTTTAAATAATAAAGTTTCAAAAAATTTACGTTGATTTCATGCATAACCAATACTTTTTGCTGCTTTAGTTGTCGTGTAATAAATGTTTGAAATGGTGGAGTGACTTTTGCGCCACCACATACGCGTGCTCTCACACGTTTGCTGGTTATCGCAGCCAGCTGTGTAGCATGCGTTACCAGTCAAAAATGACGGGAGTCACTTTATTCACTATAACCAGATGTGATTTATCATTTCCTCTATCAACTTCGTATTCATTTCCGAACTTTGTTCAGCAAAAAACTGTTATATCGTATTTTCTGTGGAATGAAATATCCGATTTCCTTAAGATTACGCTCGTTACAATACGAGATTCAGTATCCTATCTACGACACTGGCACGTACCAGAGCCACTGGATCCAATGAACTTCAAATTTGTCGTATGTAGTTCATGCAGTCTCATTTTATCCATTGAATAACGCGCCAAGCAACACTCCTCACGTCGGCATACCCTGCTATGATCGCCTCTGGGCTACACACCAAATCGACCCTTGATGGCCAATCGTACGCTTGTATTTATATTATTGCCGTAAATTGCCCGACGCTGAGACAGAGGCAATTTCTCGGAGTCAAAGAGGTTCTAATTGAACGGGCGCGTGCATAGCGCTGTGGCCGAGTGCTCGAAGACCTTTGCAGCAGGGGGATCTCGGGGAAGTGATAGAGATGGGGATTCCAGATGTCAAAGTGGGGGTAATTGAAATGTGATGATGGACGTGAATGTACGAGTACACTAGTCTTTGAAGTCTCTTCACACGGAATTTAGTTTCTATAGTTTCCTGATCAAGGAAGCGGAAGGTGAAGTTATGGATAGAGTTAATTCTGCTAAAAAATATACCGAGCAACTTTACAATGATTTCTAACGATTTGTGTGGAAAAGAAGATTTGTGAGCTTGGACCCCGCTCCGCCTGGAATTTTTTTCACTCAATTTGCGTTTGATTTTAATTTGTTTTTCGTTTGATTTTCGTTTGATTTTCGTTTGATTTTCGTTTGATTTTCGTTTGATCTTCGTTTGTCCTCCTGCGATTTGTTCAAAATTTCTATTCAAAGGAAGCTAGGGCGCTGCACTCGACTCGAAAATGTAAATTATCGTCACCTCTTCATGCCAGACGGTACAGGGAGCAATAATTTCGACGTCACGATGTCGGAGGTGTTGCGTCATTTGATGGCACTTGTCACAGATAATTCATATAATTACCGTTTTATTTGAGGTCGCGCAGCAAGAGGCCTGCACGTCCGTTGAAACGTCATGACCTTGTGATGCGCTTTGAGCGAAAGGAACTCGTTTTGGTGAGTCTAATATCCTCGATGTTTCGTTTGCTCTTTTTCAGTTGATCGTTTGAATTTTTTTGGAAATCCAGTAAAAACGTATCATTATCACAAAAGACTTTTGACTGATAACTATTCACACAACCTCGTACTTTACCAGAAAGCAACGCTTATTCTCAAGGTAAAATTTCTGATTATTCGTTTCTTAAATTCATCTGAACTTTGTTATATAAGTGAGACAGGGTGCATGGTTTATTTCATGTGCAATAGGGTAAGGTTAGGTTAGGTTAGTTAGTTGGGGACTGCCGTCCCCAGGAGGGCAGTGTTAGGTTATCTATGCCATAGATAAGCCTCCGGGACTTCAATCATGCCAGCTTTGCGTTTTTCAGTTTCTTGCGTTTTTCGCTAATTATTATTAATCTTTTCTTGCTCTTCCTTCTTCACTTGGTGTTTCTATGGGCATGGGATCCTGTATGGAAACACACGCATGCATGAAGTTCCACTTCCCTTGCATTCCAGGCTAAAAAGTTCTTTCTTTTCGCTATTTTGAAATTACCCATTCGTGACAAGGTAGCTTAAACAAATTAACTAATAGTGATAATATTGGTAATCATAATTCGTTGTGAAATTTTGGCGCGCTAAAGAGCTTAGTCACAATTTTCTCGTAATTCTGAGTACTACTCAATGGCTCACAAATTTTTAAATGATATTGCTCACCAAACACTCTGAACGGAAACCCTGTATGCATCGCGGTCACGAATTCATGTTCCGCCTGCCGAAATGATGTTCTTCATAAGCAGCAATGCCTCAACAATGGATTAATTTGAGTTATGAATGTAAAAAATACGTAGCTTTTGTTAGACCCACAGGCCCAGAACACTCGTGGCCATAGGACAGGATCCTGGGAGCCCTCCTCCATCATGCCATTGTCAGCCGGTCCCGGTTATAGGATTCCATCCATTAGCGCCTGCGTTTAAATCCTTTAAAGCGAAGCACCAAGAAGCAATGAAGCGAAGCCTGATGCCGCTTATACATCAAGACTTACGCCGCTGTTGAGGTAATTGATTTTTTCCTGGCCTTGCTACGCGTCATAGAGGCAGTCAAATGCTCGGCGTCTGGTGCTGGGAAGGGGATTCATGCGCCTGAAAACATTAGGTTAATATGCAGCCGACACGCCTGGCTGCAGACGTGCTGTGCTGGCTGCAGACGTGCTGTGCTGGTTGCAGACGTGTTGTGCTGGTTGCAGACGTGTTGTGCT
>VOMN01016976.1:0-24275 GCA_014899125.1 Orchestia grillus
GTTTGGTTAGGTTTGGTTAGGTTTGGTTAGGTTTGGTTAGGTTAGGTCAACTGTAAACTCAAAGCGATGCACTGCAGCTAACACCTAATTATCAGGAATAATAATTAGGTTAAACATCACTATTCAGGGTGCAGCAGAATCAGTTGCTGATTCCGAAAGCCAATAAAAATAAAATAATTTCATAAATTACTGTAGCTCTAATTTCGTTGTTCAGAAATAGGTTTTCCCTCAGGGGGCATAAGATAGGCCATAGGCAATAGAGGTAGGTTAGGTAGGTTTGCCTATCATATGCTATGGGGACTAGCACCCCCAGGGGAGTACTGCTAGGGTACCTCAGCTTTTGATAGGCCTTTGAGACTTCTGTCTTTCGTGCCCACTTTGCTTCCTTCCGTTTTCATTCCTTCTTCGCTATTTCTTATTTGTCTTTTCTTGCTCTTCCTTCTTAACTTGCTGTTTCTATGCGCAGGGGATCTTGTGTGGGAGCACACCCTGTGCATAGAATCCCCGTTCTTCTAAGTCCATACTAAATAGTCCCTACTCTTTCGGTGCGAGATAGACCGAGTTACTGAAGCGCTGCTTTCACTACTACTACAACTACAACAACAGAAATAGGTTCAAAGTTTTCTTTGACACGGTTTTAAGCATCACATCACCCGAGTGCTTCTCTCTATTGTCAATACACTGCAACACTCGATCGTCTAAGTTTCAGTACGTTTTTGGGAGTATAGCCGTGAGATTAATTATCAGTTACTGTTTGGCGTTTTTAATGCAAAGTTGTTCCAAGATCCTCGAGCAATCCGTATGCCCTGAAGATTTATCATAGTTAAACGGAAAAAAATGACACGGAGCCAAATAGGGCTTGTGCGCAGGTCTCTGAAGACCTTCTCTCTGGGAGACTGGACGCCCGTTGAAGAGTTCAAGTAAAACTATCATTGCACATCGCGCCGTGTGTGACGCGGTGCCATATTGCTTCGTTTGCTCACCAAGTCGCACTGAGAAAGTTCTTGGACCGCCGCCAGCTCGAACGGATAAAAGTTGAGGTGATAGTGAACAATTCGTTGTACTCGGGAGTCCGGAATGCCCAGAGCAGCTGCGGGTTTGCAGGCCTAGTTACTGGTTCACGCGAAATACTTTAAACATCTTTTATCATTTAAACATTTATTTACCAAAAGTAATTTAAATCAGATACAGGTTTACAATCAAACGAGGAATGACTTAGAACCGGGATCAGGATATATACCACATGTGGGCCTGAATAAGCTACAAGGCTTCTAGGGCAAGGCTTACTCTCGGGTGATCCTACGGGCAGTTGATCTCTGTTTTGTGAAACTACACTCAACTTCTTCTGAATGTGTTCATCTATGAACTATTCGACTGCAGGTTAAATACAGAATCTAAGGGGTGGCAAGATTAAAGCGAATGCGATAGGCACGCTGGGTGTAAATGATGGAACAACCAATAGAAAAGTAGACCTTTAAGGTAAACGTGCATTCCCGAGTCCTTCGAAGCATGATGTCTTAAAATTCGATGGAAACAAAATATGTTATAAAAAACAGTCTTGTAAATGAGACTGTTTTCAATTTCGTCAGACCACGCTCTGTTGTTTTGCAACAAATGTAAATGAGCTAGTCATTCGGCCGCACCTGATGTTTGCAGCAACCTTATCGAGTGGTGTTTGCATTGCTTGGTAACTTGATCCAATAACTGCAGTCTCATCACGTAAATGAATGTAATGAAAGCTGTTACAACCAAAAAATATGTCCTAATGATAATGTCATGGGAGAACGAGGGCTACCAAAATCAATACCCGTAAATGAATACGAGTTTGAAAATTATATTAGGCATCATGCAGCCTTTTTTTCAAGACTCAACAACGAATGAAGAAAAGAGTCGTTAATACCAGAATGAAAATGCGACAGAAGCGAATTAAATGAATCCACCGAAGATATCCCGTGGCGCTATACAGAAGAAGTGATATATTTAGCTCTGAAAATCACCGCTCCCCAATAGCCTAGGCTAGGCAGGTGCCCATCTACCTTCACGGATGCGCGATTCAAAAGCAGTAATTACGGCCATAAATTGTTGAGTTGGTGCGCAGTATTGCTGCTCAGCCCCCATCAGCTGCAGCCAGCTCTCAGGGCCGGCCGACAGCGGGGGGGCCTGCCATCACAGCCTGGGGCCTGCCATCACAGCCTGGGGCCTGCCATCACAGCCTGGGGCCTGCAGGGGATTGTGGGATTTGCTGCTGGATTTCGCACGGGCACCACTGACGGGAGGCAGTGATACACCAGAGATGCGTCAGTGACGGCCAGTGATGCACCAGAGATACGTCAGTGACGGCCAGTGATTCACCAGAGATGCACCAGTGATGCACCAGTAATGCACCAGTGACGAGCATTCACCTACCTATGACGTGTACCATGCACCACCGACTAGCAGTCACGTACCACTGACGATAAGTGATGCGCAGTGAAGAAACTTTCATTCCACTCCTACGAAAATTTAGGAACAAAAATCTTTTGCCGCTGATGGTGGTTCACGCTCACAGCTGCGTGAGCTCTGAGCCCAACGCAGGCATCAGGCAGGACTGATATACATCGTGTACCGGATATCGGGTATGCAAGCAATGACTGACGGACATCGTGTACCGGATATCGAGCCTCCGGGGCTCATCATTGCTGAGGAGGCAACAAACACGTGAAATATTGCCATGACATTTGGTTGATAGCTGCAAAGTCTTAATGTTGAACGACACTTCAGCGAAGCAGCCGCCGTTGCTATAAGACGAGATTAAGAAACGAGATTCTGGGGCTCTTCTCACTGTGCAACTGGACGATATAGACTGGTAGGTCATGCACACATTCAATGTCTGCAGTCATGAAACCTAACAACGATCGTTCCTGGAGGCACTATCGACTTTGCGTCCGCTTTATTAGAGCGATTAATGACCCTCACGAAAAGGTGTTTCAAGGTGGTTTTCATTCTGAAGAGAGCTTAAAATAGTATTGTATAGGTCTGCGTTTGTATCTTTTTATCATTGTAATTTTATCATCTAATTTTTCATTGATGTAAAAGCCGGGAACGTAATAGTTAACCTGTGTAAAATGCACCAAAGTTAGAAGTATCAGCGCTAAGTTAGTAATAAGTATTAGGTTTTCAACCAAAGTCACAGTTACTAATATTCCTAATGTAAAGGCGTTAGTTATGCCCATGAAAGCTTTTTGTTACTAGCCCCGTTAGTCTCTTTATTAATATAGAGACGCCTGTGTTGAGGCTAACAGATTCAACAAGCGAATTTCAAGTGTTCCGTTCCAACGCCTCATCAAATAAGCAAAACAAATCTGAAATTTGCATATCTGTCGGCAAAAATGGGACTGCACTCATAACAACCATCTCTAGCGACGAGTGACAGCCACTTCCGTCGTTCCAATCACCAGCCCTGGCTGACAAAGAGGCATTTTTGAGAGCTTTTTCTACAAGTTTAGGCCCGTAATGAAGAGAATTTTGCCGGTCAGGAATAGGACAGGGCAAGAGTCGGGGCACTTGCCCCGTGAGGGACAAAGTTAGGACGAGAGAAAACTCTTTCGTGCAGGTGAGAAGTTCTTTCGCCCCGCGCTGCCCCCACGCGAGGTGCAAAACTGCCGAGACTCTATTCTCAGCTGAGGACTTTGGGCCGAGGCTTGCAAAAGACGCTTGGAAAAATGAGGCTGACCCTGAAATATTGAGCGAACGGCAACCAGGCCTGATGCAATTTGTTGACGAAGCCACTGTACACCTGTTGCTCGTCTGGGGAGCCCGACGCGACGTGACTGGTGCTCGTCAGTGACTCCCTGTTCGGCCTGTTGCTCGTCAGTGACGCCTGTAGAGCCGGATGCTCGACAGCTCTAGCTCTAAGTTTAAACCCAACACCACAACTAGTTACACCACCACCCCAAGCAACACACGAACTCAGCATCACCGTTCATGCAACACACAAACTCGCATCACTGTTCATGCAACACACAAACTCAGCATCACTGTTCATGCAACACACACACTCAGCACCACAACTGGTAGCACCACCACTCATGCAACACACAAACCCAACACCACAACAGGTAGCACCACCGCTCATGCAACACACAAACCCAACACCACAACTGGTTGCACCACCGCTCATGCACCACACAGAGAGCTCACCACATAAGGGGTGGTGTACATGCCTGGGACGTCGGGCAGGACATTTCAAAGACATGTCATCAGTATTATGTATAAATACAAATACAGTCGTCCCCTGCCAGGAAGCGCTTTATGCACATCATGTAGCCCGGGAAATATGTGAGTCATAAGAAGTGAATAGAGCGTGTTAGTAGAAGCTACCAGAAGACAGAGCGGTTGTTTGCTGGAACCGATCTAGCACTTTACTCGGAAGACGACTACATTGCAGTTTTATTTAATTCATTTTAAAATTGTTATAAGCTCTTACGTTAAGGCTAAAAACTACAGTTCTTTTCATTTCATTTATGCATGTTAATAAGCTTATACACTAAGTCTAAATAATGCACTGGTTTCGATTTTATTTAAGCATTCCAATAAGCTAATTGGACAAGACGAAGTACCTCAGTCCTTTTCATTTCATTTTTGGATTCGAATAAGCTTCCATACTAAAGATAAATAGCGTATTTCTTTTGATTTTATTTCAGTTTCCAATAATCTGGGATGCTAAGACTAAGTCAGTCCGCATTGCGAGGTGCATCGTGTTTTTTGTTGTGTTGTGGTCAAGGTATGTGCTGCCATGTGCTGCCATGTGCTGCCATGTGTTGCCATGTGCTGCCATGTGCTGCCATGTGCTGCCATGTGCTGTCATGTGCTGCCGTGTGCTGCCATGTGCTGTCATGTGCTGCCGTGTGCTGCCATGTGCTGCCTTGTGCTACCTTGTGCTGCCATGTGCTGCCATGCTATCAATACAGTCACTGGATGTGTGCAAAAAAGACTCCGTTCATTATTGAGATCGGAATCTCCAATTAAACTAGATTGAAGATGCAAAAATACTCTGCAATAAAGCACGTTTTGATCGGTTGTGCAATATAAATAAATGATTCGCTCAAGAAAAATGAATGCACAGAAATGAACCTAATTTCTTCTGAAGATGAGCTGGTAGTCAAATTCATGTTCAAAAGACGATAAATGAAAAGAAATGAAGGAATGATATTCCTCCTTTGTTAAGAAAATGGGGAAAATACTACACGCCTGTTTGAAAATAATTTCTTTGTGAAATATTTATTGTCTACCCTTCATCGTGGCCCTAAGCTTACATAGTATTCATTAGAAGTTAATTACTCTGCTCCAGAACTTTGTTCATTAAAAAACTACTTGAGCGAGTCCCAAATAAAAGTCTGCAGTCGCATCATGAAAAAACAGACCGGACGAGCTTTCCAGACGATTGTTAAAATGCATTCGATAACAATTATGCGGTGCTGAATACGCTTGTAACCATAGTAATTGGCAAGCGGTTCTAATAATTTGTTGCATTTTTATCACACAAGTGGTGCCGTGAACATTCGACTCCCTCGTACATCATTCTTATCAGAGTTAGTGTAAAATTAGAGGCAGCCAAGATAGCCTCCTGACATGCCTCTTACCCGGGGATTCGTGCAATGACTACAGAACCACGGACAGGCATGCGGAAATGATCCCGAAACGAACGTGTTCACGAGGAAAGTTCTTTCGTTCTATATAACAATGCATGAGCACATCTTACATGATTAACAGGAGAAATGCAAGTTTAATCATTCAATGTTACTTTTTCCGTCGCCCTATGGCGCACTGGTTTGCGTGATAGCCTCCATCGTAGCTGGGAAGTGAGGGTTCGACTCCCGGCTCAGGCACTGATTTTCACGTAACCACGGAGTGCTTCTCTTGGAAGAAGAAGCTTAAAACCTCACATACCTCACGAGTCAGGAGTTGTGAAGCATTGAAAACCAAACGTTAAAACATGTTGTTATTAAAAAAGGCACTTTTTGCTACAACGGAAGAGAGCTATGTCATTCAATTAATTGATTGATCGTCTGATTAATAATTTGACGGACGTGATTATGGGCCACTTAAAAAAAACCTAACTCGCACTTATGTGATACTTAGTGATTAGATCTTCTCTAAGCTTTTGAGGTGCGATCACCAGTTTAATCAGGTAGTTTTTTCATGTTTTTGAAACGGTAAAATGTTAAATTCATGTATGAATACCAGTACATGAGTGTAACGTATTAAACCTAACGTAGTAGGTGTGTCGATCAATCGGATTTTGATGCGGCATCTTCTAAATCCTTTCTATTTTGATTTTGCCAATTTTAATTGACATAAGGAAAAAATGAAGTTTATTACATATTTGCGCATCACACCGTTTTCATTAGAAAGTTTTGCGATTAGGTTCAAATTAACGTCTACATCAAAATAAATACCACTGAGCCAACATCGAAAGTTGCGTTTTTCTTTCGTTTAACCATTCAACATGGGCACCGTTGTTCACACATTCCAAATATCTGTGAGGGAGTATTGGCATTTTATAGCCAAAGATTCGGCAATAAATGCTAACTCTATTCGGGTTCCTCTTGCCTTCCCACGTGCCGTCCCACCGTCTACGCTGAGGCGGAAGTCTTTAGAATAGGTTGACCTGGGCTTACCGAACCCAGACACGACGGCTGCCCAGCTGCAGGGCGAGCAAGAAGGTGCCCAGCTGAGCTGCAAAACTGCCCATTGACCGCATGAAAGAATAATACCATTCAGGATAATGAGAATAATAATAGGAAAAAAGAATAACAGTAATGTCATACCTGCTGGTTTGCAGGCTCGTTTCTAAAAGAGAATAAAAATAACCATGACGATAGGTAACAGAAAGCGAGTAAACGGAAACACGACGTCCATTTATCTTCATAGCTACTTCTCTCTTGAGCCAAACAACTAAGTGACAATTTAGAAGTTAATCATTTCTCAACGTTTTCAACAAATTTGGCTTATTGTACATTGACGTTGATAATTAGTTTACATCGAGTATAACAGTAAATCGCGACCTATTTACAGTCTCAGGAGACCAGCCTCATGCTCGATAGCGGATGATAAAGAAAGAAGAAGCAAGGCCACAGCTTCAGTGGAGGCAGCCACTGAGTAGAGGGGGAGGCAAATGGACTCAACAAAATGAATCTGCCGCTAGAAAAAATCTATTTCTTCATCCAACATTTACTCTACAATTAAAATTCACGTGGAAACGAAAAGACAGACAAGGAAATAAACTATAGAGAGATTTTCCGAGCTGTCATTATATTGCACTGCGTGGCATCAGCATCACGTTTACAACACGTGCTGCGTGGCATCAGCATCACGGTTGCAACACGTGCTGCGTGGCATCAGCATCATGTTTACAACATGGGCTGTGTTATATCAGTTACACGTTCACGACGCATGCTTTCCTGTATCGATCAAATAATTTGTTGTTAACATTTATAAAAACATTGCCAAGAATTTTGCTTCTGATTCAACTGGGCATTTGAACTTTATGGAACTATTTTAAAAAAATAATTCTGCTTTTATACTTTTCCCTTAATACCCAAATTCCTTGACCATAACAACTGAAGTCTTCGATGTAGTGACAACATTAACGACCTAAAAAATAAGTCAAGTGGATTGAAATCGTTTTCTGCAAAAGTATTAAAATACACAGCTAATTTAAAACCTCTGTCCTATTTATCAACTATTGTCCCTTCAAATGTATTTTATGAAACTCTTTATAACTCCCAAGGCACTCCCGTATCTCATAGAGGCGATAAAGCCAGCGTCAACAACTACAGACCTGTTTCTGGCCCACCGATTTCCAATAAAATACTCGATAAATTTATTCACAAGAGTGTACTTACATCCTGCATTGAAATAACCTCCCTGTGACAAGCAGTATAGCATTCATTCCGAAAAATTGACAACGCAATCTATTCTTAGTTACTTGAAATATTTGTGGTGATATATTGATGAAAGAAATTTAGTATTATCTGAATTTCTCGATCTTCGAAAAATATATGGTTATATAGATTACCTCTTGACCCTCTACAAGTATGGCATTAGAAGGCTTTTTCACAAAAGGTTTAAATCATACTTAATAAATCGTAACCAAAACGATATTATGTAGGTAAAGATGTTCACTCAAAACTCCTCAATATCAATAATGGAATTTCTCTGGGATTTATTATAGGACACGTCTTGTTTTTGATGTGTAAGTTATTTATGGTACCGTTTTACGTATTTTATTGAAACAGAATTCATATTGAGGCAGATTGTAGTACTCTCTCTACAACTCTTCCTAATGAATCCCTTGCTGCAATGAAGAGGCCCAAAAAGCATTAATGAGGTTCTGTGTAAATAAAATATACAAAAAATCTACAAAACAAAGTACAGCTGTAGCTTCTAAAACACCAGCTTCTGTTCCTTGCGATACTTAATTCGTACTAAATTTAGTTTTACCTAAAACTAATTCATATATTTCTATTACAAGTCCATACACTGACATCATGGACTCTATTTTAATACTTCAATTGATTAAAGTTGCACGGTGCAGATAATAATTAGATTTAGCCCTTAAATGAAAAATATGTTGCAAGTGTTAGCATTTGCCAGCATTTAACACTGTATTTAGTTTTTTCCTGTACTGTCATTAGTTTACAAAAACCAAGAAGACTTTCTATGTGATATGAACATGAACTCTAAATAATTTACAACAAATAAATAATGGTGTAGGAGCTGTTAAAAGAGTTGCCAACTTTCGTTCAAAACTGAAGCATGAGTTTGTCTGAGCAATAAAGACGGGGCTTCCGCCATCTTTACTGACAAGAATGGAAAAGAAAATCTACTACCATCTTTATTGACATAAATGAAAATGCACATCAGCTGCCATCTTTAATCATAAGACTGAAAAAGAAAATCTTCAGCCATCTATACTGATAAGATTGAAAAATAAAACCTTCTGCCATTTTTAATGAATATTAAAGAAAATCTTCTGCAACTGGTTCTCAGAGATAACTATTTGAAGTTGAAACTGCAATTCAAGTCCGTTAATTCATCCGATCCAATAGTGAATTCAGTCGTTTGTTATAGGAGCACCGACCGAAAGGACTGGCGGGCTCAGCTGTGCTCGCATGTACTTTTCGCCAGTCATGGCCGAATTGAAAAAAACTAATTCTTCCCCACGCTTAAAAATCGTCATCGATCAAAATCTAACTCTCACGGAGCACGCATCGAAAATCGGTGTTGAACTATGAGAGTCTACTCAAATTTCAATCATCTGGAAGTATCTTACGTACAGAAGCGCCAAAAGTATTGCATGATGTTAATTCATTCAAATCTACATTGATACAGAACCTTAGTGAGGAACTAATAACATTAAAACAACTTCTTTTATAGTACAAGAAAGAGTCATTAAAACAACACCGAATTTACATTGCATTGCTGTTACTAACGACTGAAATGAATACCCAAATATTCTTAATCGTATTGATTATATAAATGCGCCCTCAGTAGTTCCACCTTTAAAACTTAGTTTGAAGAAGGCGATAAAGACCTGGAACGAGTAGTATCTGCCCAAAGCAGCCTTCATGAATATTTTATTTTGTACAAGCCGAAGCAAATTCCGACACCCCGACCCCTCCCAACCAAATCGCAATTTAGTCTTCATTATCATGGTTTGAAACTTGGACTTCATCACCAGCAGCCATCATTGAGAAAACTTGCCTGAAAATTTCAGATCGACTCCATTGAATCTTATATCTTCTGTAAGCATTGATTAGGACATTGTTCAGCGACAGAATTATGTTCTACTAGAAGTTTCGGATAAGTCATACTGGACGCGAACAATTTAGTTTGATATCTATTCTAAAATTTGAGTTAAGTATCGTTTGACTGTACGTTATACTATCATTTGAATCGGATAACACTCTTTCAAAATTTTGTTATCTATGAGTATCATGTACGTTAATTAAAGGTAAATGCTATATAATTTATCTATGAACATATGTACGTATGTACGCGTAACCTTTAGGGCTGGACTTCCGGACGATGGCCACAAGTTTTTGAGCTTTTCTACCCCACGAGTAGCTGTAATTAAAATGTCTATCGAAATGGTTGTAATAAATGTACTCACATGTCTGTACTGACATATGACGTCACGCTTGTGGTCGTAAAATGTTTCGATTGTTTGAAGTGCTACGTTCACGATACGTGTTTCGTTACATCAGCATCACATTAATATCGCGTGTTCTATTAAGTCAGCATCACATTAATATCGCGTGTTCCGTTACATCAGTATCACATTAATATCGCGTGTTTCGTTACATCAGTATCTCATTAATATCGCGTGTTCCGTTACATCAGCATCACGTTCACGGCACGTGGGTTGCGAGTATATCAGTATCTCATTCATGTCACGTGTTTCATTAGGTCAGCATCGCGCTCAAAAGCTGTGCTCTGTTGCACCAGTATCATGTTTAATAGAAAATTTACTGCCAACTATTACAGCCGAGATTCAATTTTCACCTCACGCTTGAAATTAGCTTAGGCCTGGCCTAACAAATCCTCATTTATTTACGCGGCAACCTTTAAATTTGAATAACGGCGTCCGGGACTCGACTGCACGTCGAATTAAAATGCGGGCCCCCCTTTGGGAGCGGCGCCCCCAGCCGGAACTGCGCTGCTCCCACCGGATAATATCTGAAAATAGGCGCTGTTTGGTGTGCCGTGAACGCGATCGTGGGGCCGGGCTGAGGTGTTGGTGGTCATACTGATGGTGCTTGTTGGCGGTGCCACTCATTCGTCAGTTAAATGTTCCTTACCTGTTTGCTGAATATCTGTTGTTAATTGTTTGCTTACATCTCTTTGTGAACTGTTAGCTTGCTAGCTGTTTTTAAACTGTTTGCTAACTGTCTGTTCGTTAACGGTTTGCTAACTATCTGTTTGTTACCTGTTTGGTAACAATCTGCTTATTAACTGTTTGCTATCTGTTTATTATCTACCTGTTGTTTAACTATCTGTTTGTTACCTACCTGTTTATTAACTATTTGTTTGTTACCTATCTGCCACAACGCAAAGCTCCAGCTTGCAGCAGGGCTCTGTGAGGGAATCGTTGCAGTTTAGAGTCTAATTTGGAGTGGGGATCAGCTACAGCGCGCGTAGAAGTTCTCACAATCCACATTAAGGGGGAGGCATCAAATATTTCGAGCTCCTAGTTCAACATTAAAAACCTCTACTCCATACCGATCCAAAAACATCTCGATTTCACACAACGATCCCGAGTTGATGCCCATTTAGGACGAAGGATACGGGATGCTGTTTTCCTGCGCAGGGCACTTCATGTTTTTTATTTGGATCGCCGGAAATCCTGGGGCATTCCAGCCCCTAAATCCGTTAGTCAGTGTCACACCCGATGTACGACCACGTAAAGTCCGCCCAGAGCTTGTCGTAAACTACAAAAATATAAACGATGTCCAAAGTTCGAGACGCTTCTCATCTATGGAGATTATCTCGTGAGGAATATTGAAACCGGCTCACCATAACGTTTCCAGATTTACGAATTTCTTAAGCCGTGGCAATATTTTGAGGAGATTTACGGGAAAACAGCAGTCGAGTACATTGTTCATACGCTTTTAGTTATGGAAACTTACGAAAACAATGCTTCCAGTCAGAACCTTTTTCACTCAGTTCGATGTTTTTCTTTATTATTCGATTATTTCAATTATTTTCTATTTTTTATTTGTTATCATCCCCTGTGTATTCCAGAATTGAAATTAGATATTTTTACAAGTACATCTTAGGAGGGAAAGAGCATTCAGAAGGGAAAGCTATGATTAACAGTAGGCTTTCGAACATTTAAGAAATTAAGCGTATGGCACTGTAAAACATATCCAAACAATTACTTAAATATTTGGTAACCTTGATTATTCAAACCCTGATTAAATTCTGACTGTATCTGAAATATATTCAAAATTCTTTGTTTAATTAATGAAACTAAACGATACAATCTTTGACATGGCGGTACCTGAAAGATTGGGGGGGAGCGAACACGTTCGATTGAAATCTTCGGATAAAGTACTCCGTCATTGACATCAGACAAGGCTTGCGTGCGAGTTAATATTCACGTCTGAAAGGCGACGGTAAGTTTTTTAAAACGATCACAAATAACCTGTAATTATTTTTTTTGTTTTAGAAGGCAGGAATCACACTGACTCTGGGCACTGCATGGGAATACCGTCGCACAAGTCCTGCACTCATCTTCAGCTGTTCGCTTTCACAAAGTCGATGCGTCGTTGTTTTTCTCTGAAAATAACGCTCGCAAGAGCTTTTCTTTATGAATCTGCCATAGTAATTATGTTGAAAAGTTCATTCGTAGTTAGTAACTTTTACTTCAATATTAAGAGCCTCTGAAAACGCTCTAGAAAAAACTATCACAAGGCCAGCAGCTACCTCCCGCAGCAGTGGTCGGATTTGTACAGCACCTCTGCCAGCACCTCTGCCAGTACCTCTACCAGCACCATAATCAGCACCTCTATCATCACCTCTGACAATCCTCTACCATTACCTCTACCAGCACCTCTGCCAGCACCTCTGCCAGTGCCTCTACGAGCACCTCTACCAGCACTTTAATCAGCACCTCTACCATCACCTCTAACAATCCTCTACCATCACCTCTATCAGCACCTCTGCCAGCACCTTGACTAGCACCTCTGCCAGCACTTCTACCAATCCTTTGCCAGCACCTTAACCAGGGCCTCGTAAAGTGATCGTAAAAACTGGCAACTGCGTCACAATTGGCCCGATTATGGGGCAAGAGGCTATGATATCAACCCTCATAGAAGATGAAATATAGCTACGATAAAAGACCCACGATCCGACCTAATAGAATAACAAACAAATATCCGCTATGAAATCAAATGTGATTCTGAAAATGAAAAAAGTTAAACGATGTGAGTTCTCGAATCATGAACGCCAGCTTGAACAGTTTCAGTCTTAGGTTTTCATTCCTCCGTCCTCCCCTTGTGAAAGGCCTTATTTCTTATTTAAAACATCTAAACGTAGAACTTTGTAGCATAACATTGAAAGGAAATTTGTACTTCCGACGCGTTAGCTGGTGGAAGAGGTTTTCCAAAGAATTCCGTGAATGGAAAGAACGACGGACCAGCAAGGGGTGAAGGCCAGGACGTGTTTAGGGAGGCTCACGGCGAAGACGAACTAATTGAAGTCATTAAATTAGTTTTAATTTTATTTATGATAAGGCTGTCCCACTCTTGTGTGCATCAGAGCTCGTTGGTGAACAATTTTGTCGTTACGTTGTAGATATTATCGACTCTAAAAGTTTTTCATTGAACCCATTCATTCCTTTATCATTTTTCTGCTCAAAGTCAACATTAGTGTCTTGTTCATGTTAGGTAGCCGAATATTTACTTCCGACAGCATTAGGAGCCGTATTTTTGTTTGCATTCACGCTGTCGGAAATATTTTGTTTACATAAACTTAATGGGCGACCTAATATTTTCAATTGATTCCTGTCTCTCTGGCTCGTTGATTGTTTTCAAATAATTGCTCATCAAATGAAAAAATTAATGTGATAGTGGAGACGTTCATCGATTACTTCTTATGAATAGAAACATGAAGACTCGAAAATGCACATTCACTTTTTCGGAAATCTTATGGAGTGAACAGTTCGTTTGAACATATAAATAAATTCATCATATTGCTGGTTCAATATTTTTGCGCTACATAATTCAAATAATTGTACACCATTTTTGAAAAATCACTACCTTGCATTGAAGTTATTTGGAATTCCAATCGTTTCAAAACAAATTGATCCCCTCTGCGAAGCCTGAATGAGATAAGTTAGTTGAATAACGCCCCGTAACTCGAGATTCTCAAACGAGGTAGTGTGTGTCTGGGTAAAATGTACGACAGACGAACCTTGGCCTCTTCAAATTGTTCATGCAATAAAGAGCCTAATGGGCGCTGGCATAATTTTAATTTATACTCGAGTTCAGAATGAAACTTTACAATATATCGTAAATGAATGGTGTTACGTATGAGTATAATTAAGCGCACGATAATTTTTTGTCTTAACTTCAGCGAAAGAAAATAACATCATGTCGAGACAGCTCTACCCCAATTAGGACGAGTACGTTCATTCTTTCATTTTCATCAGTCCATTTTTCTAACATGGACATGACTTATCTAGCATGTACGTCACCTTCAATATGAGAGGTTACTTAGCGTGCTCCATTCCTCTCGCAGTCCTAGTAATAAGAATAATTTTAACACTTTAACTATTCATGATATCTAAAATCGTATTATTTTTTCGTCATTGCGATGTATGCGAAGAATATGTTTTTGACCTCACAAGGGTAATGAAACACCTGTCTTTGTTTTACTCATGGGCAATACTAACGTAGTAACATTTCTCACCCGTTAGACGTTTTGCAGGTAAATAAATGTGAAAAAATGTATGCATTTCAAAACAAGCACCTTTACCTTCAATGCAGGTAACTGAAAACTAAGGCAGTTGAAATTATAAGCTATCACCAGCACTCGGGATGTGATCTAAAATTTGTAGGTTTACATTTCTAGATCAAAGATAAGAATTTTTCCTATCGCATATTGGTTCTGGAACCCTCAAAATTATGACAAATGACACCGTAGCACTACATCAGCATATATGTACGTACCTATAAAATTCATTTGGTAATATTACCGCGCATTTATTCCGACTTCCATTTGTTCATTAGTGTTCATACGCAGATTTTCACAGCGATATACTCGATTGAAAACTCTCCGTTAACTTTCCGGCCGTCGTGAGACCACAGCCGACCTAAGGAGCAGCAGCACCAGGAGTCGTGGAGGCCCCCGCCTCACAAATATTTTGGCAGCCCGTACCTGCCACACAGTCGGCCGCGATTGGATCGAAGTAGGTTCCTGGATTGCAGTATCCTTGGGTGTAGGAAATGGTGTCGCAGAAATAAAAACTGGTGCAGTTGTAGGGGTCCACAACGAGGGTCCCTGCGTAGTTGCATTCCACTTCACAGGCGTTGCAGCAGAGCTCGGGGTCTGTCTGGCACTGGTACCCGTCGAAATATGGCGTCTCAGGAGGACAATCTGCCGACACCAGCCCGTCGGACGAACAAACTTGGTACTTTCCGCAGTTTCCAGGGTACACCAAATTACTTATTTTCTCATGGCACGTCACGGAACAAGTAGGTTTAGGGCATACGGGCTCGCAATCATGACCCTCATACGTGCACTCGCCGTAGTTGGGGTTGTAGAAGTACCCTTCTTCGCACACGAACGGAGTGTCTGTGACGGTGCCGTCGTAGAGACAGCCGTAATAATTGTGACAGTCAATAGGGTCTGCGATAATCGACCCTGGCTCCTGCCCCTCGCAGCTCGGAAGGCACTCGTCAGCCCCCCAACACTGCGTCAGCAGCTGGACAATTTTAAAGACCAGATCAAATAATGGATGCTCTGGAGTTAATATAATACCGATATTAGTCATTAGGGAATTAAAATAGTTCAATTAATCTGTTGCTGCATGGTTAGTGCAGTGCAAATGTAGGCCACAAGGGAATTCTAATTAAAAGATCAAAAACTAAATTATGTAACATGTATAACACAAGTATTAGTCACAGGGACATGAAATTATATCGAATATTAATAGCCGTAAAATTATGACTACTCACTCTCTCACAATCTTTAGAAATTAAAATATCTTCAGTCAAAAGTGCTAGGAAATCTATCACGTGAAGCGAGTTTTTTTTACTATACTAAAGTAAAAAATACGTCAGTACGAACCAAAACTGTAATTTCTAGACACGAACAGCATGAAAATGTGCGTTACAGCATGAACATCGTGAAAATAGTCCAAAAGAAATTTTACTGAACGCTGAGTTCTAAAGAAATGAACTTACAATTCAACACGACTCACCATTATGTAGGTGACGGCGGTTAGGAAACGTTGGTAAAAACAAGCCATCTAGAAATAGTTCTTCAGTGTCTCAATCTCTGTCCAAGGATGCATGTGATTACTGTTTCTTAGTTAGCTATTAGAGCATTCAACACTCATTCAGAGGCGGTTTGAATTTCCGCATGCACCAAAACTTACATATATACTCAACGTTCCAAATCTGGTTTTCGTTCAATCTTGATTTTTTGTATGACATGAAAGCCTTTGTAGTAAGAATGATTCCACAGTAAATAAAATTTAATTCCACCCTAAAGAAATAACGATTTTCAATAAAAAGAAATAACAAAAATAAGTTCCCACCCATGATCAAAAAAATGTATGCGTTATTTTCCTTGATTATAAGAATAAATTCCGTGTTGGAATACTTCCAAGCTTTATTCATCAAAAATTACTTCGTCTAGAAAAAGTGGTCAAAGAGTTTCTTTTCCACAATTCTGAAACAACAACTCGGCAATCTGTGTTTAATTAAGTAGCTTTAAAATAGGGACGGTGCTTACGCATGTCCATTCAGCAAAAGTATCACGGATTTCCATTCAGCAAAAGTATCATGAATATCCATTCAGCAAAGGTATCATAGATATCTATCAGCAAAAGTATTACGGATATCCATTCAGCAAAAGTATCATGGATATCCATCAGCAAGAGTATTACGGATATCCATAGGAGCAAAAGTATCCCGGATATCCATTCAGCAGATCATTGTAAGTGCCATGTATTTATTCTCAGTTGAAACACTGTTGTCATGAATAGATTTACTGGCAACTATTAAAATTTAGATAATGAGTCCAGAGATGCGGGTTTTCTTTGATGATTGGCATATATAGCGATAAAATCCACAAAAAAATTATTTTCTCAGATATTTTACCGTTTTGCCCACCAGGCCTTCATTTTCAGTATACCACCTACAGAAGTAATAGCGATAACTCAAGGAAGGTTCTGCGAAGCTTCAGACTTTCACTTGGTGCGCATGAACAAGTCCGTATACGCGTCCGTATACGCGTCCGTATACGCGTCCGCATACGCGTGCGTATACGCGTCTGTATACGCGTCCGTATACGCGTCCGTTTAAGCACCCGTTTGCGCATATGTTTTCACACGGATTCTGTCTCACGTTTTCAAAACGCGAGTAATTTTTGTATTTTTGCATAAGGAACATGGTCATTCATTCGAAGGGATTATTTTCTTGTACAAAAATTTACCTTTGCTATACTTCAAAGTCCCATTTTCGACTGACAGTGAAGAAATACGCTGGAGAACAGCCTTCTGGAGCAAACATTAACTGCATCTCACATTTGTTATTTAAATTCGGTAGGTTACAAATTGCCAAGAAATATTTCAAAAATGTTGGGTTCGAAAGCGTCTAACTTTCTAAACGTCGACCCGATGTTAATTTAGCGATGTTCCCGAACACAGTTTACTTGGAAGTGGCATGTTCACGCCTCCCTCCGCGTAGACAAAAGAACGCTGCGTGAATGAAATCTACAAAACCTAAAATGAAAATTTTAATGATCGAATCTCCGTTACATTTGAGCCGCTAAAACCGTCCTTTACCAGTGAGATTATAGCTCATTTTTTTGACCGCTGTGAACATTCTTTCTGATTCCAACATGTTGTACATACACACAGGATGTCTGCCGAATATGTACGCTTGATTTTAAAATTTAAATATTGCACAAAAGACAATGCCACAGTAAATGAAGGAGTGGCATCTTGAATACAGCATGCTGACTGAGGCATGTATTCACGGAGACTAAAGTGAGCTAGAACCTGTTTAATATTAGGCGAACTATTGATATTCTAAGATGAGGTGTGCGTCCATTTTTCTTAGACACCCTTCATTCGAACAGAACATTCGAGATGCAGCGTCATTTGAGCAAAACATGAGAGAAACGGCCGATAGAAAATTTTGCCTCTAAAATGTACGGAACTTTTAGTGTCTCTGGCCTAAGAAATTGCCGGAGGCCTTCAACACACACGCAGTCAACTGTAGGAGGCCGTCAACACACACGCAGTCAACTGCAAGAGACCGTCAACACACACGAAGTCAACTGCAAGAGACCGTCAACACACACGCAGTCAACCGCAGGAGGCCGTCAACATACACGCAGTCAACTGCAGAGGCCGTCAACATACACGCAGTCAACTGCAGAGGCCGTCAACATACACGCAGTCAACTGCAGAGGCCGTCAACACACACGCAGTCACCTTGAGTACAGCCTCAACACGCGGTCACAGCGCACACCCCGCCAAGCCTAGCGCCAGAGACACGGCCTTATCGCCGTGCAAGTCAGCACAAAACTTCTGAGCGCTGGTCGAGCTTGAGCCGTGACCCAGAGGGCGCGAGGCAAAGACGTTCGAGTCAGTGCCTGGAAAACTGGAAATGTGAATTTCGCGCCGTTTTTATAGGGTAAAAAAGCGCTATTTTTAATTGCACGTGTTGGCCGCTCATCATTAAAAAGGCTCTAGTTTCGGACGCGGCCCGACGTTGCTCAGAGCTGTGTAACTCGGACTTGAGTGTAATTTGTTTCGTGTTATGTTAAAATTTTTTCCATTTTCCATCGACTTGGAAGACTTTTAGATGCTCCATTATGGTGGTAAAGTCGACTCTGCGTTCTGGAAACTCGTATTCGTAAAAATTATCGATCCTTTCTTACAAGCTAAAATAATTATTTAGCATTGCTTAATTAAGAAATTTATGTTTTGGCCCTCATGTTAACGAGTTGATGCTCAGGCAACACTGATAAATTATTTCCTCCATCACTGGCATTACTGATCGTTCCCGTACCTCCCTTGGAAATGCGGAGTGCATCATCGAGGAGCTTCTAAGAAACCTACAGTAATTTATCTGATAGGTCTATTATCGTAATCGAGGGATAAAGAATATCATCTGAGAAATACCAGCTGCATGACCTAAGATTTCCGATAACGTTCGTTGCAAAACTTGCCGTCAGAATGTAACACAACTTTACACACACTCGGTGCTTGGAGGGTTCCCATAGACGCGCTAAATAGCATCTCATCGTTAAAAAACAGGTATGGAAAGCTACTTTAGACTTATATGGCTCACCAGAGTATCTGTATTTTTCATTTGTTAGTAGCGTAACTACCGTCCGTGACTTTAATTTCCCATGAATGTGTATGTTAGAATTATATTTAGATCAATACATGCAGGCGACGGCACAGACGGTCTGCAAATTTCGACCTCAGATGGCAGAACAAAAACCTAAAGCTGTTCTTCAGCTCCTCCTTCGTCTGGGTCCCCTTCTTGCCCGGGTCTGTGGTCAGAACATCGGGTCGTTAAAAGCTTAAACCAAAACCTTAATCGCAGTACAGGTTTGAAATATCTGTCCCCACAGCTTCATCTTTTGTGTCGAAATGTGCTGGCGTCGTAATTTGTATTTGAGCTTAATTTTCATTGTTTCTTTTTTCCTCACATTTACTTGTATTAGACGACTAAGAAGCTTCACAATAAAAGGAAGCTGAAATGACTAATACCGCAAACATATCTTGGTGAAATTAATTATGCCTGATGCTGTACTTCTCACCTAATCATACTCGAAATCAAGATTTTTATTTAGCCAAGCTAAAGTTGCATGTATTTTCCTCATTAATCAATCAGCCAATTCGTCTTTCCAGAAGTGCGTCATGACAGAAGTCTGACGTGTCTGAGAGACTACTATCTGAGGAATATAATTGTGTATGTGTACGTTTCTGAAGGTGCTCGATTAATTTAACACCTCTGATCTCATCGGTCAAAAGATTTTTTTAATGTAATTTTTCAAAAAGCTATCTAGATTTTACACAGCACTTATACAGCACCTAATTGTACGAAAATTCGGTAAATTTGACCCAAACTTTGGATAATGCTGACTTCGGCCTTGTTGAGGGAAATGATTCAGTAGTGAGGATTACATCGTCACTTCAGCTATCATAAAACTTAATGAAGCCGACAGAAGAGGCGCACTCCTGTGATCCAATCAGCTGGAACGTTTCATTTTGAATTTGTCTTCAGAGTTTTCATTTCTTGCAACTAATGATTGCAAACAGGCATATATATTTGAAGTTATCACCATTATATTTACTTTTAGAACAATCATTCATAGACCGGTCACCATAGGCATGTGGTAAATCAGTAAGGCAAAGAATATTTTTCTACATGTCTAGAAAATGTATACTCCTGCAGCATTTCGAAAAGCATTAGTATCAAATAAATATTATTGCATGCTATCGTAATATGCTCACAATTTACGTGTGTCAAGTTTTTTAAGCTATGCACATGCCAAAAATAACAGAATATCAATGAATTGTACAATTGTAACAATTACAATTGTAATTGTAAACAGTGGTTCTAGTCCTTGCTCCGTGAACTGTAGTCAATAATGTGTCCCTTGAAAACATAAACTTGGAAATGATTATTATATAAATAAATAAAATGAGTAAAGATTTCCTTTTGGAAAAATAATAAAAAAGGTACTCATCCCGGCTTCGAATGAAAACATGCTGTTTCATATGATCAGAAATAACAGCGTCATAATTATTTGTAAGTAAATTCACATGGAGGACATTTAGTTTGAATATAAACGCTTGTTTTCATTGAGCAGTCGCCAGCAGCAATGAGCTTGAAACTGCCATCGCAACAGCTGCTCATCTGCGCACTTCTGTTGGTGAGTAAATAAAGATTAATCTGATTATGCCACGGAAAACCTGCAATAAATAATGCCGTTTGGATATCTAGCTTCTGAGTCTAAGTGTTTTGCCGGAGCATCAATAATTATTATATCTATAGAGCGTCCATTATAGTATCTATAATTTTGGCCCTTGCAGAGATCGCCGCGGGGATGGTTCACTAAATCAACCATCTTATAATCCACCATCGATGACTCTTTATCGGCAGATCGGCAGAAAATGTAGACTTGGTTAATGTTTTAGAGCGACCGTGTAGCCTGGGCATCTGTGGCAAGTTAACGAATTAGGAAAACCGGATTTGTCTCGAAATGAGCAGAAGTAATGGCTGCTAACATTTTCACTCATGATGCATTTAGGTCATGTCACCTACGTGTATTACAGTAGACATCAGTAAATTTTTGAACAAAACTAAACGAAACTTAAATTTGAGATACACACAACCTAACGAAATACTCGTGCATACATGGGCTCAAAATAAAATCTATTCGAGAATATTACAGACCTGCGCAGAGTTTTTTTTAATATTAAGTTAAATGATTCAATAGAGTACTAAGTGACATACATACTGCTGGTTAAGCGTTAATTATGTTGAACACCAAGCAAGATGTAGAAAATATAGGTTTAATTTTGAATAAAAAACGGTTCGCCGGCAGCAGAGTGCTTTGGAGTTCTCCAGTAAAAAATGAAATGAACGAAACTTTACTGCCACAAAATTGCAGGCGCAAATTGAAAAGAGAAAGAAGACGGACGATGCAACCAATATATCTCAAACTAATCTAACTAGCTAATCAATTTAATTTGTCGTTTCATATTTACGCTCCAAGTAAAATTCTCGCCTATAAAAGAAACTACCGAACGTAATTCATTTAGTATCACGAAGAGCAGAGCGTTGATAATTGAAAAAGCAAACTTTCCCATTGAAGGGCCAGGGAGCAGAAAACGGTTCCCTTTTAATGATTCTTGTCAGGGGGAACACGAGGCTCCTTACAATCAAATAAACAAATCACGAATTTCAAAAATGAGCTCATCACCTAAAGCACTAATTCTGGCTCAGAAAATTATGACATACCATACCATACCATACGAAGAAGAGCACAATAGCTTTATGAGAAAGGATAAAATCAGCAGGTGTCACTCCAGTTATGCAAACTAGTAGTTAATTAGTGGGATTAAAGCTATCAAATAGTAACCACTTAGACAAGCAGAAAAGTTACTGCAGGGTTATCGCAGGTGATTCTAGTAAAGCAGAATGCTGAAACAGGCAGGTAAGTTAGGGTAAGGTAAGTTAAGGCAAGGTAAGCTTAGCTAATCTGAATCAAGTACCTAAATAGGTAGGTAAATTCAGTCAAGTTAAAAGCCTGAATAGGTTGACGAGTTAAGCTTAATGCCAGTACAGGCAGGCAAGTTAAGTAGACAGTAAGGGCAAGGTAGCCCTCAGACCCTCACTGTGCAGCTACTCGTAGATACGAATTTAAAAATTGGACTAGGGGAGATACTCAAACATTCAAAAATTATGTGGAATCAAAACAAAATTGGACTAGGGGAGATACTCAAACATTCGAAAATCATGAGGAATCAAAACAAAATTGCACTAGGGAAGATACTCAAACATTAAAAAATTATAAGGAATCAAAACAAAATTGGACTAGGGGAGATACTCAAACATTCAAAAATTAAATGGACTCAAAACAAAAAGTACAGGACTGAATAAATAAGTTGAATCGGTCAGGAAGAAAAATATCTCGTAATTAAAACGGGTAACTTACTACCTTCCGTAAAGGGCTCTGCTAAATCGCAAGTACCCATTCGCTCCCTTCCCAAGAGAAGTGAAGGGTGATGCTGTCGCCCCCCTCAGAAGTGCGCTAAATTTCTCACAGCGGTCGTTTCTGCCAGTCGCCACGTACGCCATTGTTACAAATATCATGTACGTAGGTATAAAAACGTTTGAATAACCGTGGATTTCTTAATAACTGCGATTCCATTATGTACGAAATGATATACATCTCATGTTTTCAGCGACAATTAACGCTTTCAATGTTCAGTAGTTTCCTTCATTGATCGTATACGCTATAAAGGATATGGAATTTATTTGTCAATATAAGCGCACTGGAGATAACTTGAGTATCCAAACGACAGTGATTCAACATAATTTTGAATGATACACACTTTATATAATAAGCAATAATTCCAAGAAATTTTCCTCACTTAACGATCAACGCTGCTAAGAAACGTGCGTTTACATTAGAACGTTGGAAGTAACTTGGATATTAAAACAAGAATAATTCAAACTTATATACAATTTACCAGTTACAGTTATGATTCACGGTAGTGTACATCACTGGCCATATAGGCTACTGAGAAATATTCGAGTACATAAGAACGTTAAAGGCAACCTGAATATCAGAGCAATGACCAGGTTTGGTAGCCAGGCTGGCATCTTTCGAGATGCTGTCTTCCCAACGGGCTGAATTTTCTTTCCTATTTCACCCTCTTGTTCTCATAAGTAGCTCATCACTAGCAGGGATGACCTGGTCTGGACTTATGACCAGTCACAAGTCCACACGTCCAGGTTTGAAACTTGTGTGCCCTGGACTTGTGTGCCCTAGACTTGAGTGCCCTGGGTTTGAGTGCCCTGGGTTTGAGTGCCCTGGGTTTGAGTGCCCTGGATTTGAATGCCCTAGGCTTGAGTGCCCTGGGTTTGAGTGCCCTGGGTTTGCACTCCCTGGGTTTGAGTGCCCTGGGTTTTGTGACGTAAAACCGTGTAACGAGCAAGAACCTAGAAAAGCCCTCGTTATTTTCAATTCATCTTGCACTGAACAATTTTAGAGACCCAGCAGGTAGTATTTGAAATCTTTCGAACACCCTGACCGGCGTTCTAGATATCGTCATGAAGAAATCTTTGCTTGCCTGCGTTGTGAGTGGACAAGCCTTCAACCTTCAGCTGAGTGCTGCAGCGCCAGGGTGCGCGTAAGGGATTGCGTGGCTATGTGGTACAAAGCTGTGGGTTTTAGTTGTACTCGCTGTGATGAAATGCATTTTCAGCTTAACAGCCTTGCAAATTAGGTAGCGTTGCGTTAGTGTATTCCGCACTTGTATATCGAAAGCCATTTCGAGTCATGGAACCTGCAACGACTAGTTAGTTCCCCTCAGGGGGTATGGGCTAGGCCATAGGGTGCAGTTAATTAGGTGTTCTATCGTATGTTATGGGGACTGGGGTCTCCAAGGGGCACTGTTAAGTTATCTCAGGTATAGATAGGCCTTCAGGACTTTCGCCTCTCGTGCCCACTTAAATTATTTTAAGTTTCACACCTGCTTCGCTATCTCTTCCTTGTCTTTTCTACCTCAATATTCCTACGAATTTGCAGTGTCTATGCGCAGGGTATCCAGTGAAGGACCACGCTTCGTGTAAAGATTCAACGTTTTGTGTACGCCATGCTAACTTCCTCCTTCTCTTTTGGCGCGGCATAGTTCGAGACACTGAAGCACTGTAATCTATACTACTACTACTACTACTACTACTACTTCTACTTCTACTTACGTTCTTACCGTAAAATTAATGCTACTACTTTATCAAGCTTTT
>VOMN01016978.1:0-11515 GCA_014899125.1 Orchestia grillus
GATGTTTAGGACTCTCAGTTTTTCAAGTAGGATTCCATGATCCACCTTGTCGGAGGCTTTTGCGAAGTCTAGGTATACAACATTAACAGCATTCCCTTTCTCTAGTGCTTCGGTTATCATCCTTTGGTGTTCAAGGAGTTGTGTGTTATTGTAACTACGGGCAAAACTAAAAAGCAAATATTCGTGAATACTTTTACAATGTCATTTGCACATGAAGACGATGACAACTTTTGTAAAGATACCCAACTACGAGAAGTACCTTGGCCACTTGAAAACTTCACAGTCTAAATTTTTAGCCGCCCCATCGACAAATTTATAAAAATAATTAATAAAAGTACTTAGGAGGCAAAAAACGGTAGAAAACTATAGATGCATCTGTGGAAAAGTTAGACTGGGCACACAAAAGCATTGTGCGATTGAAACAGAAAAGTGAACTCGTTTAAGCACGAAATTTCAAATTACTCACGACACCGAAACTTGAATTACACATTAACAAAACTGGGAGGGCACCGAAAAAATTAAAGAGAGAAACACAAACGACATCAGAGTTCCTTGCCGCAAGAAAACCATTCGAAGCATAAGGACTCGCGAAATAACCATTTCAGATGAACTACAATTCATAAAAGGCTGGCAGTGAAATGTTCACAAAAAGAAATCCTGGAATTATAAAGCTAGTTCAAAAGCAAACGTCATGAGCCTTTATGCCTTGCATATTGGTTTTGCATTCTTAATTGCGTATTGGTTTCGCGCATTGGTTTCCCACAAAACGTAACCTCGGAATTACAATGCTGTAGTTCAAAAACAGACGTCATGAGCCCAAATAAACGTAGCCTTTACACCTTGCAAAGCGTATTAGTTTCAAATTCAAAGAAGACAGAAATCAATCATAAGCTACCAATTTATCACTTACGGATGAAGAAATGGTCTATAAAATGTTAATCAATTTTCCATCAATAAGTCGCTGACGATTTTCGATTTAAAAACATTGCCGTTCAATCCTAGGAGGGACACATTTCTAGTCCACTGAGCATATCCCCGTTGATACGTAATTTTTTGTTCCAGAGACAGTACATTTATTATACCTAGTGGTGCAAGCGCAAAGATTAGTCAAAAACTATGTCATCCGGGCACATAAAATCATGTCGACTGTCTACTTTTGCAGATACACGCAGATTCTTTCTCTCAAGAGGCAGTCAATGGCGAGACAGCCATTACACGGAAATCTAAAGAAACAATACTGATAACGAGGAGGCGGGACATGATTCTCTCATTTTCCACCCGCACATGTGCACTCGGTGTGCGAGATAAGCGTGAGTATTTCGTCCGACAAGAATGAGTACGCCGTGTGATAGCCATATAACCATGAGCAACGCACCAACCATTCCATTCACTCGAGTTCCATTTTACGATCGTACACTGGCTAGAAACTGGGCCATTGCTCCCGCGTGCGGACGCGACAGGTGCAGCTCTAAATGTCGCAACGCAAGCCAGCATTTGATTGGAATGCATAATTTATTACTTTCGTCTCTGAACTTTTTATGGCAACCTCTTTTTGTGTCTCCCAATAATGGTTCATGGTCCCTGACTCGGAGAAAAATGTCAGTTATTTGAAACATAAAGAACATGCCTGGACATAAAAATATTTCAGAGCTAAGTTATTGAAACTGTGTAATCATACACCAAGTTAAGACAAATATTTTGGGTTGAACTATTTATTTACGCACTCAAGGTTATTTGGCTAAAGAAAATTCACGAGTATAGATTTTTGGACAACGTATTCCTCCTAATCAGAGATGGTAATACGTATCAGTAATGCAGAAAATTCCATTATGCAGAAAAACCAACTGGGATACTAATTATATAAGAAGATACCAATTTAGGTATAATTGAACATCAGTTTTAAGAAAAGAAGTATTAGTAGCCTTCAGCACCAAGTTCACCCAGCTGACAAAGATGGTGAATGTTCCAAATTAATCATGAAAACCAAAACCAAAAATCAGGCCTAAGGTGAACTGTCTTATAGAACGGTCACTTTATTTTAAAAACGATGCCATCCATTTATGAGCTGCACAAAAATATTTTGCTCTGTTGCTGAAACTAAAACACTGATCCCTGAAGTCAATCCCGCGGAGGCTGACCATACAATCTCCTTGGTTCCAGAAACTGATCCAGAAAAATCCCGAAGGCTCAAGCGATTTCTTCCTCCAAAAGAGAAGTTGACGCCAACGTGCGAGACTCCAGCTACGCACCACCCAAGAAGCCATGGACTTCTCTGGAAGGTAGCTAATTCTGGGACACTTAAAAATAAACTGTGTGACACTTAGAAAGTCCAGTAGCTTTCCATAATGTTATTTAAGCTATGTAGAAGACGAGATCTGTCGTGGAACGACTATGAAAAGGAAGCTTTACAAAGAAAAAATGTCAACTAAAATAAACTCATCAGCCACAATTGCTCACATGCTATGCGACTCCAGTTTTGATTTCCACATCCAGTGCATGTGTCACGTTCAAAATGGACTTGTTCGTAGCCCTGATACTCTCAGAGTTAAAATAAAATCATGGATGTTAATAGTGAGCTACAATTAGAAAATTTACGGCTTCAAGAACCCGAATTTGATGCGCTTAGAGCACATGAACGGTAGCACACGTAATTTAAAACGTTGCCTAAGAATTACAGATGTAATTACTTTGACTCAACATAACACTCAACACGTGGTGGGACGCACATATACCCACTTGCAGGCAGCGTAATAAAAGAAAATAATCAGCTATTGTTGATTAATAAAAGAAGAGGAGATTCCAAACAGCCCTCGAAAGACAAATTTAAATTAAATTTTGTAGAAGGAATTGCTCGAACAAACCACGGAGTGTCTTCCTCGGCGGAGAAAATCTTAATATCATTACGACCAGTCACGTTTCAGTAGAAGTTTCGAAATCAATAAATAAACCAGCTAAGACGGTGAGTTTCCCAAGTGAGAATAGAAAACACTTAGAAAGTTCTCTATCTCGCAAACAGCGTGGAACCGCAAAGAAGTTTCCATTGTGGAAGAATCTCGAGAACGTTGTCTGGGATCCACAGATGAGGGTCGGAGCAACTTCAAAGGCTTCTACACGATTTAGTTTTCGAACGAACAGCAATTCACAGTTTTTTATTCAGACATTACAATGGCCAGCGAAAAGAAGAGAATTATCTAATTTTATGCGTACTGAGAATTAAACTGAAACATAGGTCCAAGAAACAGCTTCCTGCTGATAGAGAGAGGGTGAGACCAGAGATACACTTGCAATTGACCATTCCGGCGTAGCGATATTATTTCGGTATTCCTATACTGATATTACGACTCTGTAAGCTTCGTACTGAAGAGAACGAGGAGACGCAAAAGTTAAGGACTTATGGAAGTAGTTGTTCCTGCGCGGTTAATGTCATTAGTATTTTGTTTTGATTACGACTTTGTTCCATCCAAGGGCAAAAAAAGTCACTGTTGCAATAAATAGTGCAACTCATATACGAAGGTGTTTGAAGTCTCAACTGCACACCGAACTGCGCGTCTCTGAACTTGGTGTATAGTGTGTTTTATGTGGATTTTCTCTTTGCTCTCACGCACATCAGCTACTGTTGTATGACTGTGCTCATACACACTTCATTGCCAACGTATGACTTAATCATACTTCATTGCCATCGTATGATTTAATCATACTTCAATGTCATCCTATGATTAAATCATACTTCATTGTCATCCTCTGATTAAATCATACCTCATTGCTATCGTATGATTTAATCATACTTCATTGCCATCCAATGATTAAATCATACTTTACTGTCATCCTACGATTAAATCATACTTTACTGTCATCCTACGATTAAATCATACTTCATTGTCATCGTATGATTTAATCCTACTTCATTGTCATCGTATGATTAAATCATACTTCATTGCCATCGTATGATTTAATTATACTTCATTGTCATCGTATGATTTAATCATACTTCATTGCCATCGTGTAATTTAATCATACTTCATTGCCATCTTATGATTTAATCATACTTCATTGCCATCGTGTGATTTTAATCATATTTCATTGCCATCGTGTGATTTTAATCATATTTCATTGCCATCGTATGATTTAATGATCGTACTCCATTTAAGTTCACGCACATCAGTTACTCTCGTATGACTGTGTTCATAAGTAATTCATTGTCATCGATCATTAACTATGCAAAATTGCCGCTGCACAGAAATCTACCTTTAACATAGGTGGAAAAATTAACGATGAAAAGTTCTTACAGATGTATCATTTACGGCTAAGTGAGTCTACAACATACTTTGATGTAATTTACAAAGCTGTGTTAACGGTATCCGTATTGGATACCGTCGGTATCCGTATTGGATATTGGACGGTATCCGTATTGGATACCGTCTCATACACAGCAAAACATGCAGAGCAAAACATGCGGAGCAAAACATGCGGAGCAAAACATGCGGAGCAAAACATGCGGAGCAAAACATGCGGAGCAAAACATGCAGAGCAAAACATGCAGAGCAAAACATGCAGAGCAAAACATGCAGAGCAAAACATGCAGAGCANGAGTACAACATACAGAGTACAACATACAGAGTACAACATACAGAGTACAACATACAAAGTACAACATACACACTACAACATACACAGTAAAAGATACAAAGTACGACATACAGAGTAAAAGAGACAATAAACACACCGGATACGAGTCTCTCTCCAGGACACTGGGTATCACCTCACCCTCCTAACGAGCGCACGCTGCAAACGCTCCTTAGATTTTTCCCTTCAACATCACAAGCGCAATTTTCGTCACGAGCCGTGCATCTAGACGATATTTCAAGAATAATGAGCCCATTTTCCCCAAAAAATTCTGCCAATTTTGCGTGCGGCATATCTTCCATAATTAATGGCGCGAGCTCATTGCCGAGGACCGAACTCATAAGCAATCCTTAGGAGCCTCGATGTATTTAAGAGCTTTCAGACCTGAGCCCACACCCTCGTGTGACTGAGCGCTCCTCTGCGCTGTGCTTTCCTTGGTCCAACGCTGCCGCAACGATCGCGTCACCGCTGGATTAGGCCCTGACAGAGAAGCGGTCTCGAGGGCTCGGAGAATTCTGAAATGTACTACTTTTCGATAGGAATAGAGTGTACTACCTACGTTTCGATGGGACTACAGTTTCATCAGCTACGTTTTCATGGGACTACAGTTTATCAGCTACGTTTCGATGGGACTACAGTTTATCAGCTACGTTTTGATGGGACTACAGTTTATCAGCTACGTTTCGATGGGACTACAGTTAATCAGTTACGTTTCGATGGGACTACAGTTCATCAGCTACGTTTCGATCACTAAAGTATACCAGCTTCTTCGGGAATCTGTCTTTTTGTGTCAAGACATTTAAAGTGGATATTTTAAATACTTTATCTCCTCCTACTTGATAATAGAAATCTTCAGTCCTCTACAGTATTTTTGCGCTGAACAACATATGGAGCCAAAAAGCAATAGGCGTAAAACAACACGTGTACGAGGAGATACCATGAAGCCTGTGAAATTTTAGTATGATAAAAATTGCAGCCGAAGCTTTCATGTTCCACTGCTTCTTTCAAAGTAGTCCCCTTGAGAATGCACACAGCGATCCTAGTGTTTTCTCCAAGAGCCGTGCACCGTTTAAAGCCATTTTAGCGGCGCGAGTGCGTGGAGGACTTCCTGCATGCGATCCAGCCTGGATGTCCTTAATCCTATTAAGGCAGTTTTTCCAGCAGTGAATTTTCATTCTTAGGATTTAAGAAAAAATAAGAGAGCAAAATCGAGTGAAAATCAGGCTCGCGAAAAAGCTGCTGTACTATTTTTAGAAGTCAGTTTGAAAAGGACTGCAGAATACAGAGAATAAAGAGCGATTTGTGAGCAGGCGAGTTAGCGCTTATCTTGCAGAACTGTGCGTGTTCAATTTATCCTCTAAATATTTTGAACGGTCCTGAGGGACTGCCCTATTTTCCATACACATCATGAACAGTTCGCCTACGAACTATTCGGATAGCCCCACATAACTTTCGCAGCTGTGCTATCCACTCCACTGATGGAGTATTGCAATACAATTACTGCACTGATAAAGTATTGCAATACAATTACTGCACTGATGGAATATTGCAATACAATTACTGCACTGATGGAGCATTGCAATACAATTACTGCACTGATTTGAATATTGCAATACAATTATTGCACTGATGGAGTATTGCAATACAATTACTGCACTGATGGAGTATTGTAATACAATTACTGCACCGATATAGCATTCCATTTTAACGGACATTAGGTTTGCGCTCGCTTCTCGAATGTTTGGAACGTTTTAGTGCTTAAACATCTACGATATAGACATGTGCGATACATGCAGGAGAGGCATAAGAAATTATGCCCAAGGAGTTCGCGGTTGAAATAAAAGTTCAACTCGGCGGGAGGTTTTGTTACTTTGTCTCTCTCGAGGCTTTGTTAGATTGTAATATAACTATTTAACCTACGCGCTCGTGCGGCTGGGTAGAACTAGAGCCCACCCTTCATCGATCGGCATCGAAAATAGAACCCGCTCTCGTGAGTCAGGACTAGAGGCTTCCTTTACCCAGCACGCACTTGCCTAATACCACAACGCCCTCGAAGACATGGACCAAAATATCGCACTCTGAAATGATTTACACAGTTCTTCCTTAGTCAACTCCTATTGAATTGGCCAATAGTAAATTGATTATAATTGCACAAAGGTAAAAAAGGGCGAACGTTTTTTTAAAAGTTTGGCTATTATCAAATATTTTTTTAAACCGTTGGTCAAATTAAGGCTCCTCGTTAAGGTAAATGCAATCCTTCCGTTATGTGATCGATGAGATTCTACTCGAAATTCAATTTAATGTAGGCAGAGTGAGGACCTTCTTTCCTACCCTTATAATTCTGTGAAAATTTCCAGACTATTTAAATCTGAACGCGATTACAGTTACATTGACACAATTGAAATAAGGACTCAATACATGGAAATAAAACTTAATTCCACGTATCACCTCAAAATTTATTTCAATAGATAAAGTGCGATAAAAATTAACAAGCCCCGGCCTTCCCTTATCAGGAAAATTTTCTCACGAAATTCCTCCTGGAGTTGTGAAACAAACACTTTTCTGGGATCAATGTAAAAATAATTTCAATGGTGAAGTTAAATTGTCTTAAAATGGGGCTGTAATTGATGTTACTGCTGAAATTGTTATATTGCTCTTCTGAAATTCCTACAGCAGGTATGCCTAATGTGTGCTTTACTTAAATCCTACATTTGGGAAAATAATAGTTATTTATTTCCATAATTATTACAAAATCTGAAAGAAGAAATTTTATTTTAGCGATGTAGATGACTACACATATATCATCTATAAGTTAAATTGGGGTAATCATGCTCTAAAATTATAGCTCAAACAACGGACAGAACTTTCGTGACAATTTGATATCACAGTAGCGACATTCGAGTCACGAATCGAATCAAAATTAGCCGTATTTTCATTTCATTTCTATCGTAATATTAGTATTCAATAATATCTTTCATTAGATGCAAAGTCAGCTCGCAAACTTTTAGGCTGTCGCGGAGCTCAACTGTGTTACAGAGTATTCACACGAAATGTACCACTGAGTAAAGGTTGACTCTCGTTCAACATTTGAGTCACAGGAAACGAAGAAATCAATACCACAATACGCTCCACTCAACAAAAACGTACTCCAAAACGAGTCCACCATCAGTCCACGATCTGCTGCATTAATGCACACCTGTCCATTGAGCCCAGGGCTACTGATACGACCCACAGGCTGGGAGGGCAACACGAAGTGAAAGCAACCAATAACCTAGGGACACGTCCCCACCTGGAGCCAACACCCATAACACCCATCTCGATGAGCACACTATACGATACCAGCTGATGCGCTAACTCTGTACGATCACGAGGCCCACGGGAGACTGTCACTGGTCTGAGAGTAGCGCAATACAGGAACACCTCCAGCGTAAGCGTCGCTTCAACCATTATCAGGGATTATTTTACATCCAAAAGCATCATGGCAGATGGAGGTTGAGGTTACATGCAGGAAGCTGACTGATTCAAGTACAGGTGAAGTAAAGGTGTGGCAAAACATCGTCACTACACTATGATTGATCACAGAGCATTTTCCGAGTATCGTGCAACTGAGTGTCGTACAACTCAGCAGCAAAAAATAATGTAATTCGTAACAAACGCTGAAGCAGTTACACGAAATTTAAAACACCCTTTAACGCACGATCAAGTTTTGAACAACCGTTTGGCACCACCTGAAGTTTTGCAATCTCCTCAGCGGCGCGAGGGCACAAATAAAGGCCGTGATCGAGGTATTTAGCAAGCGCGGGCCGTGAACCTGGTCATCAATTGCAGTCCAAGCGCGTGACAATTGGACAAGTTTTTCAAACAAACGACCTAGTGGTTTGAGCCGACCTAAAACCATCAGTGAAGACCACGATGGTCTGTGCGATACACTGAGGTAGGCTTGTTCGTAGCTAATTCATTTACGGTGAACCCATTAACGCTAGGACAACACATGGGTCATATTGACCCATCCGGCCGTCTAGTGTGAACATCTACTCCCGATGAAATGGGGAAGTTGAACACGTAGCAAGACGCATGAGACCTGGCACTATTTCAGTCTAAGCTGAACAATTGATCCGGCCGAGGGTGATCTAAACTGAACTATTCCTGCATAGGTTCCAGCTAAACATAACTATGCCACGTTAGATGAACAGATCATATGCACACTAGCCGCGGTTGGCACATTGAGAAGTACTTGAGCAGAGGAGGACCATTAGGAATTAGTCCATTCATATCTCTTTTGTGTGAGGACTCGAGAGAGGAACAAGATCCTCGTTTGAAAATCAAGCTTCAAACAAAGCCCTCGCTCGGCTCTTCATGATTCGCTGCGGAAGGACACTGCTGAGCCACGCCACGCCATTAATATATTCGCCGCCTCCAAGAGACTTCACGAGCTTCACTAAAATTTCAACAAGAGCTCTCTTTTCAATCCACCCAGCACGCCAACAAGAGAGCTGAGACACACCAATGAAGTGCAGGCATCCGCTTTGTAACGCAAAGTCTATCAATGTTGGAATTCGCTCTCGTTGAGAACAAAAGACAAAGAATACAGGATTTTATTCGAATAATTCGTTGAATTTTTTATTGTATCTGTATTTCTTATTCATTGAAAATCACAGCATCATAAATACACACAGAGTGCACGAGAAGTGCGATGGAGACCTCATTTCTGCGAGGCCAAACAACTAGTTCCAGAACACACCTAGTTTCAGAACTCAACTAATTCCAGAACACAACTAATTCCAGAGCAACTAGTTCCAGAACAACTAGTTCTAGAACAACTAGTTCTAGAACAAAAGTTCTAGAACAACTAGTTCCAGAACAACTGGTTCCAGAATAAAGTACAAGCATAAGTACATTATGAGTTGCCGTACCACACCATGAAATCCAAAATACTGGCACATCGCGTTCCATCAAATAAAACACTCAATTCTTTTCCGATCGAAGTCATTTAAGGTACGGCGTTCAGTATCCCATGCAAGACACTGTCGCCAATCAGCAAGGCTGGATCAGATGGAAGTCAATTTTGTCACTTATAACACTCCTACGTCATACTCAAATACATAAATACAATATTGAATGAAATCCTTCTCCCAGTAATATTCTGGATAACGGGATGAAGAATCCAACCAATTAACCAACCAACCTGCCACTAAACAACCAACCAAGTAACAGAGTAAGCAGACAACCAACAATCTGTGCGTTATTATACGAGTGTAGTTGGATAGATGGTACCAGCAAATAAGATCTACCGAGGCCACCGAGGACTGATACTATCATAACTGCCCCTCGCCAGACCATCTCGGAAATAGTTAAATGAAAGTGAGGACCGTCTAGTCCCGGCGCAAGGCTATCACCTCGCAGCACTTTTTACGAGCGGCCTCACAAATATGCTTTCCGATACCATCAAAAGCGCACCATGTGTACGGAGTATGAGGATGACCAACTCAAGGGTGTCAAAAAAGAGTATCACCGCACTGTGAAAGAGCATGAATGCATAAAATAAATATCGTCCGAATAAAATCGTATTCAATAACGTAACGCTCGCATACACCAATGTTGGTGCTGCTCGTAAAAACCCATGAAAAAATTACGAGTTAATGAATAAACCAACGATCGGTTAAACTCAGGCAACAATTTTGATATACCCGATATATTTCAATGTAAGGGATTCAGAACATATCTGATATACCCGTGAACTCCTGACTACGTGAGGTGAACACGAGTTCAACAGCTCAGTTCGCCGAAGCTCACCCTGTGCAATCTGCGGTCTCGTCAGTTTACGCAACCGCCCGCCGGTGCGGGGCTTATTATGAACACTTGATACGATCCTGCTACATGGAGCCGCTGCCAAGCTAAACACTCAGAAAACTGTTATTATTAAAGCAAAAAGCACGAACAATTTCACGCCCTCGCAAAGAGCAGCTTGTTACTAAAATTTTCAGATCGTAGAGGGTAAGTTTTTTTAAGATGGTAAAGGATAATAGTTGAGCTGGAAACGAACATTTTCATACGCTCGCTGCTAAAATGTTCGGATGGTAATGGATAACAGAGCCGTAAAATTGGTTGAAAAAAATTAATAAATTGAAACAAATAAATGAAAATCCGCTAGGAGACATTGGATTCATTTTTTAATAGGAAATCGAACTGCAAATTCATGTCAATGTGCCCCTGGCTCCAGGGATGAATTCAACCCGTAACTGTCTTCGTAAACGACCCTTGAGAGATACGAGAGAAGGCACTCGTGTTTTCGCTATGTCGATACATAATTTCCATCATGATAGAACCGACTACACATTTTGAATGAGATTCTAAAAAAGTTTAGAGCGATTGTATTTGTGTCTCGTTTGACTAAATTAGGCATCGATCAATTAGCAGGGATACAATTGCACTCTCAGGAGACATTATGACGAATGTGAAATATTTTAGAATCCAATGTGAAGAACAGGCATCCAGTGCTTACAAATTCAGACCAACATCCCAATGATATGGAAACAGACAAATAATACCCTGTAATTGTATTAATAAATTTGAAAATTTATTTCATTTCTACTATATTAGTCATACACTGGTTTGTTTCTATTTTATAGATTAACTCTTTATCGACCAAACTATTTTTACGATAAGGTGAGCGCTTAATTTTGCATGAAAAAGTAGCAACAGCTTCGCGTGTGCGTGTGTATGTATGCAAGTATATGTGCAATGAGGCTGCATTTGGCTTTAAACGGTCCAATTCTCAGACTTAGAATCATATCAGTTTCTAAGGCCTGCCAATTCAGAGTCTAAGGCCTGCCAAATCAGAGTCTAAAGCCTGCCAAATCAGAGTCTAAGGCCTGCCAAATCAGAGTCTAAG
>VOMN01016983.1:0-18395 GCA_014899125.1 Orchestia grillus
TCACGAGGCCTTGGCCGGTCAGCTAGGCCAGATATAGCGTCATGACTAACTCCCCGGCGGAGATGATGCAAGCAAGACAAGTGATCCTTTCAATAAATTCGGATGTGTTTTTTCATTACTCTCCCATTCGATTTCGAATCATCGAGATATGCCGTCGTTGAACTCTAAATTGAAAATCAGAAGTCCAAACATTTTGCCTCGGAAACCTGCACCAAGTTATATTATTACGTAATAACTGGTAGAAAATTACTCTTTGAAGCTAGTTGAATTCGGCAAGCAATAAAAGAGGTACGACGTGCAGGAATTGGGTCACAACAAAAACATTAAAACAAACTTTTTTTAGAAGGTTTTCAAGAGACGGCTCAGTGATGAGTTATGACAAGCACTGACAGCGTCAACATCTGAACTGCCCAAGCCGACGACTTAACGTTTGTTGTCTGAGGCTCTCGAGCCAGATTACGCTTTGGAAGAAAGGACTTCATTTTCGCGTAAGAAAATCGCTCAGCCAGTGAGTAATTTCGAATTTCGTGGTCGCAGTGTTTTTTTAATTTTTTTTTTCAAATATTACAACGAGCTCACTGATTTTCAATATAATTTGTAAAATTGTGTAGTATTTTGCGTCCCGGAGACCTCAATGATCGCTAAGGGTAATGATGCGCCTTGATCCCTTGAATTTAAGAAATTGAGAAAATATATGACAGGAATTCCCACGCACGAATTCATGATTGCCATTGATTACTAAGGTCTCTACAAATTATTTTCCAAACTACTTTTTGAACATTCAACTCAATGTACCTTTAGGAAAAGCTAGTGATTGCAATTGAACACTTCGCTGAGTGACCTCGATGCTGCGGACTAGGCTTTTATAAAGTCTCCATATTTTAGCGTGACGGACGGTGGAGGTGTGGGAACTATGAGGAAAAAAAAACTCCTCCTGCAAGGCGGAAACTAAGGAAGACATTAATGGCCCGGCTGGTTAAATAAATGGGGCATGTAAATGTTCAACGCTGTATACAAAAATTTTGTATAATATAAAAAGGCCGGTTATTTAGCGTGCTGGTATCATGCCTAGTCTCGTAAAAAAGCGGTTCAAACATATAGACTACGGAAGTTTAGTATTCGTTATAATGCACGTACTCGTGTAGGAAGACAATTAGAATAATCACCAAAATCTTAGAGCCTGCCATATGACGTAATATTTAATTTATGTTATGAAAAGGACCCTTTAGAGCAGCGAAATTTTTAAGGAACATTGAATTTACTTTGTTATCATATAAAATTCCCATTCTTTTTTCGGGCCACGTTATGGTCACTGTTATTTAAATAAATGAAATTAGTTCGAATTACGTTTTAGAAAAAATTATCATCCCTTATATCCAACACTACTAAATTTGCTAAGCTCCTACAGTACATAAATAGTTTAATAGGACTAAGCGAACGATACCTAACAGACTATGTTTGCTGTCTGACTAGGCTTTGACTTCGGTGGAAAAAAAACATTCAAAATACCTTGTGGATGAACAAAGAGAAAAAATGCGAAAGTAAATCTCTGCGTGCTCAAGGTTTTGCTCAGGATGGTCGTCAGAAATTTCACGACGTGCAAAAATAAAGACAGGAAGTACTGACGCCTGCGTGTGTTTTTTGTGCCGTGGGTCAGAAATTGTCGGAGGAGTTGGTGCACGTAAACTGTGAGCACCTTGCTATTAACTCACTTTTAATGATAGTTACCTACCAGATACGTTGAAAAATGTCACGTTATGGTGCACCATACTAAAAATTCTTACGTTTTCGCCGGGACATCTGTTATTTTGGCCGCCGAATCGCTGACACCGTAAGGGCAGCCAAAATTACACATGCCCCGCTGAAAAAGTTAAGCTAGGTAGTCGTCAGCGTGCTTAAGTAGCTCACTAACAAGACGAGCTCACACGTACATTTCAAAACCTCACCTGAAGCATCTTTTGCAGTAGTTTGGGCGTCGGAACTGGGGATGAAATCCAAGTGGACAATGAGGGTCACCCCCTTTGGGCATTCTGTTCCGCTAGACCTCAAGGTATGAGCTGATCGAAGTGGTCCTGGCAATCACCACACCTGGATATGGACTACTCACAGAAGGCTGGCTGGATCAGCCCTACATGGTCGCTTGCTTTTTTCTTTCAATTTCACTGTTTCTGTCCATGAGGCCTCAGTGCACTGGAACTTGATGCCTATGATGAGTTGAATTCAACCCGAAGTCAAAAAAACTGGAATCCTTTAAAATAAACTTTTCTACTGTAGTTTCTAAAATGCTCTTAAAACAGAGCTCTGTATGAGCACATCGAAATGCATACAACCACAAAATGAATCCAAATAATTGAAGGAAAGATTTATGGCACTGCAAGTGAGTTTTAAACTTTGTTTTCGGAACTTTTGGTTGTATGCGAAATATTTCTTCTTTGCAGGATGTGCAATTGCGAGGCTGCGGAGTTCGCGTCAGTTGGAATGACGCCTCGCGTGCGCCTGGAAAGGAAGAAAATGCACGTCAATTCAACGACAATTATCAATTTGGATGCGCTTTTGAAATGAATTTTTTTGTATGTTTCTATATATAATTTACATTACAGTCATTTTACGAGTCATTCCGATGCTCTTGTTATCCGATTAGAGCCTCATTTCAAAAGAGTCACAGGTGCACTGAATAGTCGAAATTTCACGTGGTACCTGAGAGAGTTACAGTAATTTTGTGCCAGGTATTTTACTACATAATTAGTCTTTACTTCCATCATCAAGAAGATGTCTAGTGAAATATCACGAAAAACATTTTTAGCCGATTGGCAATACTTACAAATACTACGGGAAAATCCCGTTCGTTTAAAATTCTTTACAATCTCGGTCTCGTTATGTTGACCAGCCAATTCCGTCCTTTGAAACAGCTGATCGGTTTTGTCTCCATTGATCGATAGTCGAGAAAATTGCGCTTAGAAATAAAGTCATCATTTTTGAAAGTCTCTTTCCCTTCTGTGATCAATTTTGTTTAAAATCAACTGACTGAAATCCGCAAAGCTCTTTCATGCTTATTGTTTCACTGTTTCATGAAGGTTTTTCCGATGCTTCGTCTGTACTCTTAAGACCTTATAAATGTAACTATACTTATAATACAACCAATTATTATACATTACTACTTTATCTCAAGTTTTTGATGGATTTATTAATGCATGTTTTTTGAATTAAGTTGGAACCTCAATGGCAGCACGGTGAATAACAGTGTATCAGCTTCTGCTTGCAGTTATTTCTTCGATGAGGTATTTTAGAGATGACGTCAGTAGATTACTTGGAAATTATTCAGTCATTTCCTGCATTGAGCATAAGAACTCCGAACATGAGCACAGCGTGAACCCAATCAGACACTGAAAGCAAACTTACCATTTTCAAAAAAGCTGCTATTAAACTGTTCCTAACATTCTATATTGTTAAAAGGTAGGCAAGAAATAAAATACATCTAACGCAAGGGTCGACACAACCTGATATAGAACTAAGGTGACATTGGCAGGCTGCAGAATTGCGCACCTAAAACCACCAGTCTTTGGCCAACGAGTTCTCTACGCAGTGCGCTTCTAACTGACCAGTCTTTGGCCAACGAGTTCTCTACGCAGCGCACCTCAATCTGACCAGTTTTTGGCCAACGAGTTCTCTACGCAGCGTGCTTCCAACTGACCAGTCTTTGGCCTACGAGTTCTCTACCAATAACACGGCGACTCGAGAGCTCTAAGGCACTTCCTGCGATGTTGACGTGTTTGAGCGGATTTAAGGCGCACCGTTTGATTTCGTTACGGAGGATCCAATTTGGAACTCTGGCAATCCTAATGAACACAAAATTCAATTTACTCCTGCCCAAATAGAGCAAAATTTAATATTGTGTCTTTAAGAACTGATGGTGGCGTGATGAACTCTCAAATATTCCTCTTGCATGCCGACTGATCAATCATCAAACCAATTTTAAATTGAACAATGATCGGGCCACAATGATGGCTCTAAGTGTTCAGCGGCACACAAGATACTTCATCCCAGGAATTTCAAGACACTGAACTTTTTACGATCAAGGCAGCAAAATTTCACTTCAGAGAAAACTGCTAAAGCTGAATTTGACGACGCTGATCAAGAGGATGAGCAGCGACTAGGGCGACGAATTTTGAGGTACAAGCTCCCGTAGCTCATCACGCGTCAAAAACATGGGGGAAATTTGTTTCAGAAATTCCAGGCATTCGATTTTAGTTTGACGTAATCATCGCGAATACCAAAGTGACTACAATAGCGTCCTATTCCACGAATACTGGAATGCAGTTTGCCATTCTGTTCTTTTGTTTTTAATAAGCATACTTATAACATGAGCATAATGGAGGTGTGATAAAATGATGGAGGTACAAGGCTGCTTACGACTCTTCGTTTTGACTGAAGAAAAGTATATGTGATTTAGCTCATGACCGAGCATTGCAGTGTTTCTTAAACATTATTCATTCCTCTCGCTAAGCTTTATGCAAGTATTCCTCGTTGTACCCCTCGTTGTAATGTGAAAGCCGCGTTTCTGACATGACATATTGTCCTTTCATCCTCAGAGAATAAAGAAAAGTGATTTTGAGGTCTAAGCTGCATGCACATCTGCTAATTATGTAAAACCAGATTAAATATTTGAACTAGAAGAAGGGCTGCTTTCACATTACGAATTCTATTTATGATACTAGATCATATGGCCACGCACACCCTCTCAAACCGCCAACCGCTACTGCACTGAGCTGACAAGCAAATGTTGATGTCCCCAAGTGCGTCAAGACTTCTCTGAATACGCACAAGACATATGACATTCGGCCTAGGAAATAATGGCTTTTATCAAAATAAATTAGATTATAATACCCTTCACAAACTCAGACCGATACACGTAAATACTGAACGTAACCAAGCCCCAGAAGAATTGTAATTTTCATTTTAAACATTTCTCCTTTAGAAATAATGGTTTTTGAACGCTTATTGATGTTAGTCCAAATTTAGTAGCCTCTGGAATAGCTAAGCCCCGACTGCAAAAGTGTACCTACTCGAAATTGGTAAAAAAATTATTGTTGCCTGCCCCCGTTCACGCTTGCCAACGGTGATGTTTTAGCTTGACACCTGTTTTATTTTCAGTCTCAAAGTTGACTTTAAAGAAGGTGTTGAGAAGAAATTCTTAAAATGCCTAGGCCAAAAAACATTTAATGAGCAAGTCCCGCACGGGGTCTATAAATTCACTAATGTTAACATGAATATGGATTTTTCTATAAATGGTACAAACAGGAAAATTCTCACAACTTAATACCATTCTTCAGAAAGGCAATAATCAGGGTCAATATCTTACACAAAATTTGAAGGCTTCTCTACTCTACAACAAAGGATTAAAATTATGGAAATCAAGGTAGGACAACAGGATGTAAAGGACCGCAAGTTCTCAGTCTTATCATACATACATAACTCACAGCTCTGATTTTCAGTTGACTTGGGCAAGAGAGTATTTTCTGCCCTTTTCTTAACAATGCTGAGGAGTCAGATTTACAAATAATAGTGTAAGCAAAAGACTGCTCGGACTCGTGTAATTACCATAATGAGACGCAAATAGCTGTTTCTTACGAACATTTTTCAATGCTAATGTACGGGTGGAAATAGTTACATGAATAAAAGAATTACATAGGTTAACAATTTTTCCTGACTGTCATAAAACGAGACTAGTCAGAACAATATAATAGTATACTGATGGGGTTCCTAGCGCCTGTTTATTAATTTGAATGATAGGTTTTACATTAGAAAGACGTAAAGATCCTTAATTAGAAAATAATTTTCCAAACTCTTCTCTATGTAGAAATGGCTTATAAGTTCTAGAACTAAATTTTGATCTCTATTTAATTATTAGCAAATGTATGAGGATGAGAATTCATTTTTGATATAAGCGTACAATTGGTTATAATTTCACTAGCTATTTATGAGAACACGGCAAATATCATTAACTAATTTATATCCATTCCTGCAATCATTAGAGAAATGCAACTGTTAGTCTAGGTGTGATCGAAAAGCATGCATGAAAGTAAGCAGTGTCATTTGATACAAATTTTCTTCCACTCTCCTGCAAAGTGGCAGACTTAAACCAAGTTGAAATATTCTAGAACATTACGCGTTCTACAACTCAGGTTTTGACACCTCCAAACGAATGGATTGTAGGTATGACTTCCATGGTCTGACCACTCGCTTAAACTCTAGGTTCTTATGATAGTTGCATACTTCTGACCTGCAAAGTAGGCTGCATTCGTTGACTTTATGCTACCAAAGATGGAGCAATGAGATTGAGAGAGCAGACCTAGGCTGCAGGTCCGAGTGTGCATTCTCCAGTTTGTTTCGTTATTCAACGAAAGTGGCCTACTTTTTTCTAAAAGGGAATAGGTATCTGCTGCTGGAAGATTTTTGTGCCACAGTTAAACTCCGTAACTTTAGTAACAGAATAACATATCATTATATAAAATCGGTGAAAGCATCAAGTATTTCCTTAAATATTTGTGGACATGAACTTCATTCACCCAGCAACAGCTTGTTTGCCTTACAACTGTAAGATATTAAAATGGACGGATTGAGTCTGAGATGCATGCATTAGAACTGTAAGATAATGAAATGAACAGATTAAGTTGGAGGAATAGCAGAAGGGCAAGTCGAACTCCATAGAATAGAAAGACGAAACGCTTGTTGCCCTTTCGTGAGTTGTTAACACGCTTCGTTCGTTGCTTTCTCGTTATTTTTTTCATCGCAAGAGTTTGCTCACAGCCGCCGTTGCCAACAATGTCAACGTGAATGCAGCGCAGGTCGTTTTTTTGCCCTCATTGTCAGTCCCAGCAATGAAAAAAAATACCAAATGCAGCTATGACTGCGCGTTTTTAACCGACTACACACATGCTCCTAATCTTTAACAGCGAAAAACATCAGAACTAAAAACGATCTTACATTGTTATCAAGGTACATAAGGCCATGCATGGACGATTGACAAACAGCTCGTACATGAAGGAGTACAGAAAGACCCCAACGTTGGGGAGATCAGAGAGCACCGAGGATGAGACGGCCCCCCCGAGCTGTGTGTGCCAAAACCCAAAGTTTAACTCGAGACTCGGTATTGACCTCGCACGGTCGCCAACTCTACGAACGCGTCACCATTCATGTGCCATTGGATTACTGTTAAAAGAATGCAATGAAGATGAGCTGTGAGTTGAGTTTGCGCTTTATTCACCAATGTCCCTCACTCGTCAACGTCCGAAAATTCTGCACCGAACAAAAAGGCTTCGTCGTGTTTGTCGGGTTGCCGAACGTTGTTTTCCAACCGTGGCGAAATCGAATTTGTCTTCCACATTCTGGGGAAAATGTTAGGGGGCACAATTCACTGGTGATCAGGGAAGCGGAATCATGAGTACTCAAGTGTGTTTTTTGCAGCTGAACAATCACCGTAATGGTGAGCCTGAATCCGAAAAGGATGATGGTTCGAAAAAACGTGTTTTTCTTTTACACCGCATCAAAATGATATTTTTCAAAATAGAAATAATCATTATAAGAATGGAATGCTCACGGGCCTGAAGATTAGAATTCTTACTGAAGGTGTTAAATTTCTAAGTGTGTACCGCCATTCAAATATTCATGAGGTGCCGTTACATAATCACTCGCTAAACACGAAAATTGCATATTTGTAAAATTATTCAAAGAAAACAAGGCCTAACACTTCTTCTTTTTAGGCACTGACCATTAACTTGACATAAAGTGCATGTGACTATAGGGTACATCGGACTTACTGTACATCTGACACATTCTCCATCTGACACATTGTACAACTGACACATTGTACATCTGACACATTGTACATCTGACACATTGTACAACTGACACATTGTACATCTGACACATTGTACATCCGATATATTGTACATATGACACATTGTACTCTGACACATTGTACATCCGATTTATTGTACAGCTGACAGTGTACGTCAAAGATCCTTCAGCTGAAATCATGAGAAGGAGTACGGGCAACGCCGTCAAGCCAGTTCTAAAGTAGCCATGAAGATATTGTCACCAATAATTCTATTTTCGGACCGTCATTACAAATGCCACCGTACGAAATGTTGAGGTTTGTCACACAGCGTGCGGTGCTTCTAAAGTCCCTCCAATCGCTGGAGCTAAAACGGAATTTCTGCACGCACTTAAGTAACCTTTTTACTATCCGCACGATATGCATCACTGAGTTTTTAAAGCTCTATCTAATTCCCGCCGTGCATTTAAACAATTTAGTACAAGCTAGTCTACTGGTATATTGAAAAAGAATGTAGGATCTAGTCACACGTCTTCTCGAAAGTAGGATCTAGTCACACGTCTGTCTGCTCGAACGTAGGATCTAATCACACGTACGTCTTCTCGAAGAAAAAAAGGCTGGATTATTTATTTCATATCTCGAAAAATAATGAGAGACGTTGATGGCGTTAAAAAGTTTTCTGTCAGCAACGATCTGTCATCTTTCAATTTTAATGAGGGTGGTAAATATTTTCTTGAAGATTTATGTATCGAGGAAGCTTACAAATATCTTTTGAAAGCAACAACTGGAACACTGGCGTCGGATTATAACCTTTGAGTCATGATGTCACGAGCTAATCTTTTGAAGAAATGAGTGTAAAATATTAGAAAATAAAAGGGACATAAGTCTTTGAACAAATAAGTTTTCAAAAAACTTTCATTCTGCTTAGCATGCAATTTAAAAAAACAATATAAACATTTAATATCTGCTTACGTCCCCGTAGTATCAGGGGAGCATTATTTAAAAAAAAACGTTTCACAGACTTTATTCCCATTAAATCATGCTCTAGAGAATAACGTTAACGAGCGTTGCTAACAAATACATAGCTCGAGCGCACAGTGTTGCTAATTTTCTCAACTTTAGTGATTATAGTCAATCACTTTACGGAAGTGACATCAACGCGCAAACAATAACGAAGGAAACAATCATGCGATATACTCCGGAAAGTTCAACATTTCGCTGAAATCCTGGATATGAAATTCACTGGTGAAATTCACTGGCCTATTCGTTCGGAGTCGAGTGTGCTGAACGACTTTCATAATTGTTTTATTAGCGTTTGAGCCTCGAATTTCAATATGTCGAGTGCTTGATAATAGCAATATAGATTGCTAGAGTCGAGTGAATCGAGTGAAGCGAATTCTCGGAGGCCAATAACTGTTATACTTATGACAGAAATTGAAGACAATGAAGAAGAGAAAGCTTTAGTGGCTGAACGTTGAAATTTCTAAATGATCAACAAGTTTGCTGATCTATAATATCGCAAAAATGCTATGAAAATTAGTAATTGCAGCTTCCATGACCATTCCTGAGCATCAGTGGCTCCTCATATCATTTTACTCACCCTCATATCAGGAATTAAAATGAAAAATCCAACCAAGTGATTTAGTAACTGTTCGAAATCGGGAAATAAAAATCAAACCAAGCCCCTCGGTGAAAGTTCAAAATCAGGAAATTTTAATTTCTCGATCATGCCTCTATCCCCGTCACCTAAACCGAAACATAGAAGACTAAATTTTCATTGTCTGGCGGGTAAAATATTGAGTACTCCCTTGCCGCCGACTGGTATTTCTTTCAATAAACAGTAGAACATGCTTTGAACGACTGTGATTAATAAACCACATAACTTTCCACCTAGCAATCCATATAATTTTCCACATAACCTTCTACATTACAATCAACCAGCCACATGAGCCTCAATAAACCACATAACCTTCCACATATCAATCAACAAACCACATAACCCCCAATAAGCAACCTAACCTTCAGCATGATGACAGAATGGGCTTTGGACGCCGCGATCTCTCGTTAGCCCAAATTTGGTGTGAGAGCCACGCTCTAATTGACGATTAAATTTTAAGCTCGGCACCGCAGGAATGTTGGCTTAAATGGGTAAGCGGGTATTTTTTGACATATTCGTGCATACGATCAAAAAGTTTGTATTCATAGACGAGGGCAGGGCGCTGTAGCGGCCTGTTTCCAAATACTAAATTTCAGACAGTCAGGAATGAACATGACTTTCACTATGAATAAGTTTGCCTAATCAACCTTGCAAAAACATTTATTGAAAACTCCCATAACATTTGGCATGCAAATGTACAGTGCATGCTTGGCGAATATCCTTTTTGTTTCCTATTTTAATAGTGCTACAAGATTTGTTACTTTATAACTGCTATAATATTTGTTTGTGAACTCTTGCAAGGTATCTCATCATTTAGAGTTCAGCTTTTATTTCACAGAAATGCTACACTAATTATTTCACGTGCGTCCCGATTATCGCATGTATCAAGGTCTAATTTAAAAAATTTACTTCACGAATTTCTTCGAATGCTATAAAGAATTTTCACCATGCCGATCATTAAGACTACTCAACGAAATTCAGGATAAATTCCTTCGATATTCCCCTAAAACTTTAGATTTCTCTTATCCTAATAATAAAAACTAATATATTTTCATTTATAACAATTGATGCACAACCGTCAGAGTACAACATATACATCTATATATGTGTAGTTCAAGCAAACTTATCTGATATGCATCAGATTATCGTAGATATCATTTGACGGAAAGACGGCGCGGTACCTACCATGCGCCAGAATGCTACAAAAGTTATACAATCTCAAAAAAAACAGCACGCGCGTCTCAACTGGCAGCCATCGCGCAGCCTTCTCTCGATTGATAAGATGTGTTCTCGGAGTGATGAAAATCGAGTCCCGAATGATGACGTCACCTCCGCCGACATTCACCCTTCTTTAGTTATACTGGAGGAGCAATAGACACTCGGCACTGAAGAAGCAAACATCTTTTTCTTCAAACTTTTTTGGCCCCACGGCGCTAGTGACGTCACTAGCCTACCTTCATTGATTTTAGTACATTCGGGAGGAGGTTTTGCGTCAAGGTTGATGTTGACTGCATGGGAACGCTGCCAATTGCTTCCTGTATGATATGGCATAGTCAAGAAGAACAAATACGTTAGAAATGTCATATTTCTGGGGTAGACGCAGCATTACGCGACCTTCACCAGTACTTCAAGGTAAAATGTTCCCGGGAGATGCAAGTGTTGTGTTGGCGCAGCTTAAACCTAGTGAATGAAGGCAATTAATAAGCAAGCGCGTAAGAAAATGTGTGTCGGGAAAAGAAAGAATATGTCTAAGATTTGGACGGACAAATCAAAGGCAACGAATGGAAGAGTAATGACGAGTGTTGATTTATGGGAGCCAACGTTTATGGGATGCGCAAGAAAATAAATGCTAAACGAAGATGAATGATTATAGTTTTTAACACTCAGCTCTATGAAGTGGTCTTAGCTAATTCTTGAACTTCTCACTCTTTTGAAACCGAAAGTGGGAATACGGATCCGGAAACGTTAAAATAATGTGCTGAATAACAAACAGAAATGGGAAACTCCTCTCAAAGATGTCTTAGAACCGAGATGATACTCTAAAAATCCTGCAATCATACGACAGTTCGGACTGTGTTTTAACGCAAACTTGAACAGTTTCGAGTCGAGGTAGAACAGTCCCGAGGTTCATTATTGCTTTGCCAATTCAATGCTGGAGCATGAGGTTCATCCTGATCCTAGAAAATTTTACGAGATTTTGATGATAATCACAAATGTTTATCAAATGGGAGATTTTGGGTAGAAATATATCTGGGGTAAGACTCAAATGAAAACATCAAAAATATATATCAAATAAGGGAAAATTAACGATTGCTTCTCCTTCGTAGGGGCATCATCGGTGAGAAACATTAGGCCCCCAAGCAGAAGCGCTTTTTTTTTGAGTCAACGCAAAAATCGTATCAGATTGTGTCTGCCCATCACAGCCCACATTGCAGGGTTACACCGCGCGCGGCAGTCCAAGCAAGTACACCACCAAGTGAGCGTATCAAATGAAACTTAGCGAGAATACAGAGTCAGTATTCTTCCAACTCCTGCAATGTCCTTATGTCTTCATCTTGGCTTCATGTTGGAATCGAAATGCGCGAGGTCGGCAATTGAAAAATTTACAAATAACCCGAACCTAAAGTGGCCAATTCAAACTCCACGCAAGCTCGCTAGTTGAAAATGAATCATTCAGCTCTATTTGTTTGAAATGTATTGGTCCAGAATTGGTAGCGACAGGGAAATGTATTGGTGAGGTATTGGTAACGACAGTGAAATGTATCGGGAAATATTGGTAGCGACAGTGAAATTTATAGATGAATTATATTGGTAGCGACAGTGAAATATATTGGTGAAGTATTGGTAGCGACAGTAAAATTTATAGATGAAGTATATTGGTAGCGACAGTGAAATATATTGGTGAAGTATTGGTAGCGACAGTGAAATGAATTGGTGAGGTATTGGTAGCGACAGTGAAATGTATCGGGGAAATATTGGTAGCGATAGTGAAATTTATAGATGAAGTATATTGGTAGCGACAGTGAAATGTATTGAAGTATTGGGAGCGACAGTGAAATGTATTGGTTGCGACAGTGAAATGTACAGTATTGGTAGCGCGCGCATCACTGTTCATGTTCAGATATGTTTAATAAAATTTGTCTTCCTGTTGTAAAACACATGACATCTGAAAACAAAGCCTGCATATTAAGGTCACTTCAATCTCACATTAGACAATCTATGCACTGATGGATGCTGGTGTCGTACCTATTGGCGGAAAAGCTCTCGTGTATTGAACAATGAATCACTTTAACCCTTACTAACTTTTCGCCGGAGAATAAATTATTATCTATTACTTTTGCCAGCCAAAAATCTAAATCAATTATTTTATAAATTTACCTATGAACCGCCGAAACATTTACACTAAGAAAGCGTATTGCTATCTTCGACTCTTAGATTTCTAGGAACGTAAGTGCTATTTCGAAACGTAAGCTTTTATTCAGAGAGACAGATGATGTTTGAAATTACAATGACGATAAGGTTTCAAAAGTTAAGATTACCGTAAAAATATGCAACGCCCTCTCATAACAATTGTGTAAGAACGAAAAAACTATTGCAACTACAATTAGCAATGTTGCAGTTTGGATTCACATTCATTATCTACCCGTTCCCATTGTTTCACCAAGTTTTTATAATGTCCCATGCTACAGACCTTAAAATCATGTCAACATCTTAAGGATTTACCCCTGGTTTCAATTCATCAAAAACGCAATTGCCTGATACTCCAGCTTTTCCGACGCCACAGTCAATCAGCCAATTATTTTTCAGGATGGTGCAGAGTCTAGAACCACAGGGCATGCACTCCGCATGCGAAATTCCCCTAACAATTTGGGGAGATAAAATAATTTCTGGAGAAAACTGGTCTTCGTGAGGCTAAACTATGGCCCGCGGGTGAGGCGAGTCCTGGAAATCTTCTAAAGATATTCCCTTTTGTATGTTCCATTGCTTCGTTTTGAATAGTATTGGAAGCTGCTAGCTCCAGCCCCTGCAGCTATAAAATAACAGCAGCAGCTTAGCTCTTCTGAAATGCCTTATGTCATCTCAACGCAGTCAAGCTTTCTTTTCAAAAAACAAGATAATTCATTCTTTTCTGTTATAACCACATTTGATAGCTAAGAAAAAAGGATTCATTCACTTAACATTTTGTCACGTTGAAATAGAACGGATTTTTGTTTCGTTGGAAACTTTACTAGAATTTTCCGTCGATTTGATCTGCGTTATTTTAAAGAGTTTTATGAGTTCAAAAGAGAGTTGGGTGGAACTGCACACCGTAAAACATGCCAATACACCTTCACAACGTATTCAATTGATGCCTCGTAAAATAGCTACCGACGCATACACCGCTAGATCGGTTTCAGTAAGCTACAACTTTTTCTTCATAATTACTTCTTTTAACGCGCTCTATTTGCTTCTTGTGACACAAATATTTTTGTGCAATTCGATGCTTACTCTAGTTGATGACGCTCTATGTAGTGGACAACTATAGAGTGGTTTTTGTTGGAACCGATCCAGCGCGATGACTGCACATGGTTGTGAGGTTTTCTCCAGACCTAACACGCCCACGGATAAACCAAGGCGTAAAAATTGTAGAAAATCTCCTGCACTAAGCAAAAAAACTCCTTTACTCTTTTCGATAAAATAAATGAATCAGAGTAAATACTGCTATATAAAGGGAAAAAAATAATATACTCCAAATTAGAACATTTTTCCACTTTGAATGGTTTGAAATTGATTTCAGGAAGTTTAAGCAAACGAATTTAGACAGAAACGTTCAGTTTTAGAAAAGAGCTGAATAAATGTTAGCTCCGTTGAACGGTCTATTAATCTTTAATTTAAATTTTTCATCACAAAGTAGATCAGTTGAAGACATTTTGTGAGAGATGTGTACCACATATATATTTTGAGACCTTTGACGTATCTCCCTTCTGAAGATAATGTACAAGTACGAGACCTACTCCCTTCCATAGCCTGGCCCTCACTGATGTATCATTCACATGGAGCGTGGGATCGAGCCACCTACTCGTGTTAGTAGCTCATTTGGTCGGCATGCTGCATCATCACTCTTTCGATTACCGTATACAAATTCAAATTTCCACACACATTTCTTATCGTACCACGTGATACTGTAAACAATTGAGAAACTTGTTTACATGAAATATTTTAACATTTTTCTAGTTCCGCAACGTAACAACTGCCACAAAATTTCGGCCAGGCATCGTACGGAGTGTGAAAGCAGTCATTGTATTTGTGTCAATTTGTGTTCGGCTGCTAAAAAATACGTACAAAAAACATCCTCAGTTGCACAAAGCATGTCAATGTGTTTGAGCGCCAAAAAATATGATTCTCGCTGAAACCACGGCGAAGAAGCGCACGGTCCTTAAGTATTGAAAAGCGAAAGTTTTTTCAGTGAATTTAGTGAATTTGCAGTTTTTGTATGGTAGCTTCCGTCGCCCTTGGAAAGCATCATTCTTTGCTTCCCTTTGCGTGTACTATCACTGACGTCAATAATTATAATTGGCTGCGTTTAGCTGAAGATGACTGAAGTTTGAGACTATAATTGCTTACAATTTCTCGAGATAATTCAGCCAAGTTCCGGAAAGGATGTCAGCAACAAGCAAAAATCAGCTCAAAAGTTTAAGCGACTCAGAGGGAGTCTGGCCACTCAGCGAAGTTAACTGTGTCCGGATTGCGGGCTCGTGAGGGATTATAACCTTGCACTGGAAACCTTAAAATTGTATTATTCCTGACACCACGTCCCAGGCCCCACTGATGTGCCGCCTTTTTAGGCCTGCCGTGTTTAATCTGCCTCTCCTGAGGGTAAATCATCGCCTTTGGGTAGCGAACCCGGGACTCTATCTGAACGTTAAAAAGTAGAAAAGTTGTACCGAGAGTCTGTGACTCAAATTCTCTTCACATTAGATGATAATGTTCATTTACTTAAATGAACATCGACGCCTGGACAAATAGTCTCCTTGATTCCATCCAATAATTACATAGATGGTGAAAGAGGTAGAAGCTCTGTAGAAATGGGTTTTGAGCGAATAAACTTTCAAAGCTTGATGAACAAACTATTTTAAAAGATATATTATTATTATTACACATCTCTTCTACTCACCATAAAGCTCAAAAGAACAGTAGATAAATGAATCTTTTAAATAAGATTGACTTTGCAAGCGACTAGAGTACTGAAATTCTCTAGCTTCCAGTTAATTGAACATTAACTGAAATTTCATATTGATGAATCCTGAATATGAGAACACAATCTCGAACGATATTATTACAATATTAAAACAACAGAACAATATTAAATAACATCAGAACCAGGACTCACCCCACATTCAAATTTAACACATCAAAGCCCGAGAGAGCAAGTCCATTTTCTTTCTCATAAGAGCGAATTAGCAACTACAGGAATGGGAAATTACACCTTCAGGGTAACATCAAATGAAAGAATAATTCGTACCTGTCTTTGTAGAGCCTCCATTTGCATGCAAACCCGTGGGCGTGAAATAAAAGTACGGTCCAACGGTAGTCATTACTGCAGAGAATGGTGAGCCCTCGATTCCTGATTGGCGCATCAGGAAGATTGTGATCAACAAAACGCTGAATAAAACGTGATTAATACCCGCAAGTCTTTGGAACAATTGAACGATGATTGAAAGAGCACGTACGTAATATGCACCAATTTCTAGTGATTTATCTGGACTGTGCTGACTCCGTCACCATTGGTCGCTCGAGAACCTACGAGAGAGAGCCACCATTTCGAGTGAGCTCTTCGGCAGCGGAAACTGAAGTGCTCGCACTAGCGGTGGTGTCTCCGTCGGAGCGGTAAGTACTGTTTTTTTCTCTCTCCAAGCTATAATTAGCGTCCTCCCCAGCGCAGCGCCCTAAAGGGCACGATTTCGCGAGTGTTGAGGCTTGCACATCTCATCGTCGGGAGAAACCTGTCGTCAAGCTGGTAGGAAAAGCATGGGTGAAGTACCTAAAATATTTGTCTTAATTTTGGGTTATGCAATTTTTTCATAATGGTTCGCTTGACGATAAATATTACAAATGTTTTTCCATAAAGTCGTTCGTCCAAAAGCCATGGGACAAATATCTTTTCTGCACAGTGTAAAATTCATTTTCAGAATTTGCCACGGTAATTTTCATGGTTCCACTCAAATAATTACACGCTTCTCCCTCAGTCCAACTCACTCATTGCCCAACTAAGAAGTATGGACAAAACTAAGGATAGTGATGTCATTTTGAGAATCAAAACTGATTTTGGATGTTTTTCTTCGGTGACTGAGAGCACTGGTTGAATAAACCTGTGATTCTGAGTCTCATCGGCCCATCTTTAAGTACGTTTAGCTTACTGTTGATCAGACGGAGTCACTTTATAATCGCCAAATAATGAGATGGGAACCCTGTATATGGGGACTCAATAAAGGTTGGCTCCTAGATTCTGACTCCCTGTAAGCTTATGAGTTGTTTTTTATACTAAAACTTTCTTCGACGAAAACACGCTTCAGAAAGCCCGTATACTAAACTTTGGCGCACTTGATAGTGAAATGTACGTCATATGTACCTCAGTAAGATACTTTTAATCTAGTTTAAAACACTACAAGCTACATTCTACATCAACTGGAAAACTGGGCGGCAGCTCTGAAGCACATTGCGCTGCTTCCTTATCATTGAACTAATTTCATACCATAAAACTTTGACTACGACATGCGCCATTGATGGTATCACCTGAAAAGCGAATGTATCACGTACTATATGGCTATTACCAAAACCTAACCTAACGTAACCAAAGCATTGACATATATGAGTGCAAGTTTTAAAGTTTTCATAAAATTTGTGTTAATTACTCCAATATGCTACTTTAGATTTAAAGAAAAATGAATGAGGTAACCAAATTTCTGAAAACAAAATCCTTCGTTTCTACATACACAACGGAGATACTTACCTACATGAAATTTTATCCGTACAGAGAATTGTAGTCAAAGTGATAAAGTACACTGAAAAACAAATCAGAATGTTTGAGTAAAACACAACCAATCGAAGTCAAAGTGATAAAGTACACTGAAGAACAAATCAGAGTGTTTGGGTGCAACAGAACCTCAGCGGTACGTAGACCGCATTTCGCAGCCCATCTCCTCAACGGTAATCGAGTTAGCGCCTCTAGCCCCGAGCGTGAGGCGCATCGAGCGCTAAACTTAGCTGTGTAGCTCTCACTGGGACGGCTCCCCCAGCGGGGCTATACATAGCCCACACCACGCGGTCCTCAGGTCACGAGTTACAGGCTCCACAGGATTCCCGTGGGCTCCCTTAGGTATCGTGTGACCTCGGCCATCAATGTCAACCACCTAAGATTTTTGCTAAGTTACATGTTTGAGGTTATTCGTATTTGAAAGGGCTTTAATTCACTTTTTTACATCTGTCTATGACCTTAGCGCTCAAATCTACTGCTGTAGAGTATTTATTCATGTCTTTTTTATTCAAACATCTACTCAAGAAGATGTGAACACCAAACAACGAACATAATTCCGTTTATAAATGCAGGCTTCAAAATTTATTTACTGGCTTTGATGGGGCAAACTAGAAAAAGGATGATACTTTACATTTTTGATACTGTTTCCCGCATTTATGTTGAAACTATCGAGTGTTTACCGTTCACTTTTCAGGTGACGGTAGACACTCAAGTGTCAGCTATGATTGCGAATCTACTTTAAATTTCACCATTTTAGTCCTAATAAGAAAGGCCTTGTTCAGGGTCCTATTTGATACCAACTGTTAAAGCAGGAGGACGCTTTCCACCAATCGTTATAGCGTTCACCATACAAGGAGAAATTTATTTTCTGAGCTACCGTATTAGTACGT
>VOMN01016984.1:0-26666 GCA_014899125.1 Orchestia grillus
TGTAATTTTACTGATTGAAAACCCGATGTACCATGCTCTGTATATGAACTAGGTCGGAATAAAATATTTTTCTTTTTTCTTTCTACCTGTTTTGCTTTCTACATAGCAATTCACGAAAATATGTCGAAATTTTCAAACAGGCCTATTATTCATCATTAACTGACATGCACAAAGAGGTGACCGACAATTTCTGCATCACCTCTACTCTACAGATGTAACTTATGTACACTGCTGGCATTTTAATTTTACTTTTTGAAATCAAATATTCACCCATGATTTTCAATTAACAACAGAAATGTAAATCTTCATCTTCTAAAGTTTCGTTAAAACCTAAGATGTTGAAATAAATATGTTTTTTTTTTAAATTGCCTTTTGATTATTTTTCTTTCTATTAAACTGTTATCCGAGCAAATAAATTTAGTACTACGCTTTCAAAGGCTCGCTCGCAGAATGAGTAAAAAAATCACATTTTTTGCATAACAGCTTCTAACCTATCGTTACGAATTAAAAACTTTTTTAAATGAAAGAACACACGAATTAACGTTTGAAGTGAGACCTTGGCCAAATCGCTACTGTCGATGCTTTTTGAGTAATTACATATACCGGGAAAATCTCGACAATGTGAATCACCCATAGTGATTTGCCACTGTCGCTCGACTACGCAGTGATGCCTAGGACAGACGATTTTTATGCTCTAATTGCAAGAAAATTTTGAGATCGATAATATCGCATTCGCACTGTCAGCATTCGATGTATGCAATAAATTTTATTTGTAGGTGTTTCGCATTTGTATTAAACTCACGTCGCAACGTTTTTCATACTTGGAAGTCAACCCAAATTGTTTAAATTTTTTTTTGAAACTGCTAGCATTGAATGAAGCGAGAATTTTTAACTGATATTGTTAGATAATTGAAGAGAATTAGTTCAAGTTCGTAAAATAATACGACGATTTTACTCAGAATTCTAACACATTATTTTGGGTTGAAAACTGAATAATTCTACACTTAAAACTACATTATTAGATAATGAATTCCTCACAATGCAATGGGTATCATAAGTTATTTAAAATTCTTACTACCTATCTCCGTAGATTAACCAGGATTACTAGTGCACGAAGACTGTAAATTTTATGGCGGTTCTCTACATTTCAGCTGCATACATTGGATTACAATCATCCCCACATAGGTGCCAGTAAACAACAGCTTTATTATCTTAGTTTCTTTTTATATCACGTTCTATTTACTTCTTTTGAAAAACATTTTCACTGCTATTTGATGTTCGCTCTAGATGATACCGCTGTATGCGAGGGACAACAGTAGAGCAGTTATTTGCTGAAATTGAATTAGCGTTCTGTGCTCGGTTACTGTTCCAGGAAAAATAGCTGCCCTTTTGGCATAGCTGATACGTACGCTGTTTTGTGGGGGGCCTGTACCCGGCCTACTCAGGCTGCGATTTGCAATTTTCACACTCGTGCTCGAGACTATTGCAGCTTACCGCCATCTTATGCCAAATTTTCATAAGAATTAAGAATGAAATACAAGTATAAGTAAGTGACCATGTTTCACCATCAAATTCGACTCAAAAAACATTCCACTGCAATTATTGTAACCGAACATACGATCGGATTTCGCTAAAATTACACGGTAAAAAATTAGTTGATTTGTTATGGATACTATCACAAAGGTTTGTTCTGAATGTAGCGTTAATTTACAAAATATTACTTTAGTGAATGATTATGATTTACCAATGTGCCAATAAATGTCAGGTACCTCAAACCGAATCAGGAACTGAAGTAGGTTAGCGCGTCAATGACCAGCATTTGTTTATACACCTATAGAAGCAATCTGGATCATCCTTCGAATCAAGATATTGCAATCACTGACAAGGCATCCACAGCTTGAATTTAGAAAATAAACGTTAAGGCATGATCGCCCGAATGGCATCCCGCGAAGGTGCTGTTCTCCCGCCCTAGTCACTCCCACAACGCCCACCCAAGATGCGGTGGTATTGTGTCGTCCACTTTTTCCTCCTCCTTCTCGTTCTTGTGGCACGTGCTCCAGTAGAACCTGCTCGGTTCAAAACCATGTTTCCTTTATCTAAAACTTTGGGAGTCGCTAAACTTAAATCAGAACCTTTAACTAGCTACTTTTAGATGGAAAATCGTTGTGATTCATATGAACAAACAAAAGTAGGAACGATTGGTAGTAAATTCATATCCTTACCGAGTTTCAACTTTTAAGAAGCAAATGATGTGAGACGTTGTCATGCTCGATAAGAATAACGAAACAATATCTCTAACATAATACTTTCTCGGAAGTATGGTAGATTTGAATATGGTTCATCTCCAACTAATGCAAATCAATTAATGAAAAAGAAAATTGTCGCTGCGGTGTCGGCAGAGAGCGAAAGGAAAAAAGCTTACTTCTCAGCGGGCAGCAGCAGCAGAGCCAGTCCAGCTCCCACCATCAGCAGCAGGAAGGCAGTGAACACCTGCACGTCAAGTCATGTTGGTTATTGAAATTTGTATTTAGTGCGAAAAATCTATTTTCATAACTGACCATTCAAGATATGCACAATGTTCATGAAATCCCTTTAAAGTTTCAAAATTTAATTACAAAAGCAATTGATAAAATAAATTGACTTGACTACTTCCATTGAATACAGAGTTTATCAAAGTGTTCAATTACGATTTACCTACATGAAAAAGTTAAACGAACATAATTTTCTTATTAATTTCTTCTGCAATGAAATTTTAAAACGAAACCTTTCAAGAGATTTTATGAACACCTTGTATAGTTCATTAAGGTTAAGAGTTGATAGTTGTTGTGCCTTATATAGAAACATAGAGAATATCTTCGAAGCGCACTAGTCCAAGGGCCCACGTCTCATTTCATCCGAGGCCATATTCGACACAACATGACCTATGAACAACCTATACTACAAAAAGTGTAGCTTTAGTGTGTGGGTTAGCACATACATCCATCTAAAACAAAAAAGTATCCTTGATATTACAGATAATTTATTCACTAGGTAACATATTGTATAATACATAATGATAATCAGGTGATGTAAACTTGATTTTCAATATTGTGCTTACCTCCACTTGGAATTCAGACATGTGTTCAAATGTTTTCCAGAATAGATGATGGAGCTTCTTTTTTTAACCTTTCCAGGGTGAACAGGTCTAATTTCTTTGATAATATATCTTTACTCGAAATTTCTGTTAAAATTCGAAGTACTCATAATAAGGGGATTTGCCTTGATTGCATCGAATTGCATCAGAAAATTTACGAGGAACCTTCCAGCAGAGTTTTTTCAATCACCGTATGTATTCTCAAAACACGTTTTTTAATCTCCTTTGAGGAGAGTATCTCTAGTGGCAGATATCGTTACTATACGTGTATAAAAATTTGCAATGAGAACTGGTGAGAAATTCATGCATCTATTGAATATTTTCAATCGTGTATATGGAACAAAAGGTCTAAAAGTGATTTATAATCTCAGCTCTCTTAACATTTTGTAAAATATTGTGTCTATTAAGATCCAAATAGCCTTATGAATTTGATGCCTCGTTATATCTGTACTCAAACCTTAACTTTGGATGTAATTAATACAGTTATTAGCAGACTATCAGGGGACTGAGAAGGTTAAAAAGGCGATAATGATTCCAAACCGCAGACGAGCCTCTGTGAGGTAAATGAAATGCTTGTGTATATATACGTAGAGTTTATTACAAACTCGGATTTTGAGTCGTGAAATCTTGATTTTCGCGGGATATGTGATAATTTATGAGTAACTAGTTAATGAAATTATTTCAATCAATACTTTATTCCCATTTTTTTCCGTAGCGTTAGTGAGGTAGGAGTGTTCTCTGAAATAAAGTTTTTACACGCACTGCTACTGTTCGTGGAGGTCCTCTTTCAGTGTCTGATTGCGGTTATTGAATACACTATCATATGCCAGTTATTCCAACCTACGTACAGCTTAGCTTTTTACGTAAGTAAAATATCGCTAATCGATTTCGTTGAAAGAAACCATCATTTCAAAACGGATAATAATACGAAGGCTTGTATACATACTTCACACTTTTCACACTGAACGTATTTATTAAAATATTAGAGCTTTCGAGCGTACACTTCACTCAGCTTCAGTAGAACCTAAAAACCGAAAAAATACAATAACATCAATAAAATATTCCCATTCGCTTGAAACCTGATAAAAGAAAAAAAAAATACATGCAATGGTAATCAAATCAAGCACACTATGTTAGCCCCCCGGTATTTTGAGTGGTGTCGACCTGTCGTGGTCATTCAGTGACGGATGGAGTTTGTGGATCAATATGCTTCCAAGAGTTCTGAGGCGTGACGGTGTTACAGATCTTATGACTTCAAAATTTGCTCGCAATATCGGATGATCGTACACTACATCATGGTTTCTAATCCTGCAATGTGAAGGGTAAGGCCTAAACTCCATCCATCACTGAATGTCAGATTTCAAGTCTATTGGAATAATTTATTGGTTTTATTGTGTTCTTTCTGTTTTTAGGTTTTACTGACGATGAGTGAAGTGTACACTCGAAAGCTATAGTAATTTTAATAAACATGCTAAGTGTGAAAAGGATGAAATGTTTCTACTAGACTTTCAGTAATTATTCATTTAGCTTTTTACTTATAACATGTATCTTGCATTTTATGTCCAATTACGGTTCATTAGAATGAATTTATCATAATTGATTCCTTCGAAAATAATTAGGAACAGTAGGATGGCTTACTCACTAACTCCCCTCAAAAATGTGATCTTGCTCATCTCACCTGAGTAGAGTTGAGAGAGACAACATCGCTCGTTTGGCAGAGGTTCTTAGGAGGCTGCTGCTTCTCCCACGATCGGTCCAAGATGCCGCTGTTGCGCATGCGCAAAATTCTGAATGGGCGAGATTGATATTTCAGCATTTTTGCATGCGTTTCTTTTTGCCGCTCATAACTGATTAAAATTGCCGGTCAAAACTTGTTAATTTTGCTCTTTATAAATATAATGCACAGCTCAAATGCACATTATCAGTTAGGCCGTGAGAGATAATTTAAAACTCTCACATTTGAACAGGTGTTGATGCTATTTTGAATCGGGTTATACAATTTTTTTGTTCCTCTCATTATCGCAACAGTAAGAAGTTGCTATTTTGATTTGAAAAAAGTGCAGCCAACTGGTGTAAAATGCAACAATAAAATAATAAGTGTTAAAAAGTGCAAATCACATTTGTCCCACGCATAGTCTCGTAATAGTAACTTTTGAGTCGAACGAATTACTCGCAAAAAATGTCCATGTTCCACACACTTTATTACAATTGAAGAAGCAATCCAAGCAAAATACAATCACATTAATTATGGTAATTATGAATATACCATTTATAAAATCATTATCATATTATTTTACGTTTTATACTCCATACTTGAAGTACGGTGCTACCAGTTACACTGAAATTTATATTTAATGCTTTCCATTCACGCACTTAAGCAATTCAATAAGTCGAATTGTAAAACAGCTTTTCAGAAAAAATAGTAGCCAGAATAAGAAATGCCAAGTTTAAGTTATGTTGAAGTGAAAGTTAGCATCCGTAGTATTATTTCCTTTTTCACTCGTACAACTTTTATTCGCATTCTTTAACATTGGTCGTCCTACTGGTGGTTGAAGGTTTTGACGTAGGGAGAGTCCTGCTGGAAAGCGAGCCCTGTGGGAGAGGCGAAGTAGCGTGGGGGTACGGGCGTCACGCGACAGTCCTCAGCAAATTCGTAGGAGTAGACACTCTCGTCTAGAATGAAGACGTAGCCTCCGGCTGCCGCCTGAGGTACAAAACAAAGTTAATTCTTGTCCCTTGTCTAACTTTTTTGTCACCTCGTTGATGATGAACCATTCAGCAGTGATATTTGCACATGGGCGGCCAGGATAAATTATAGGTAAATCTAAATAATCATAGATACTGCGGCCACAAGGTGAAGCTGGACAACTGCAAGGCGTTTTCTCAACAAATATTCCAAGATCGTAGTTGTGTGCATACCTAACGAACTTATGTTCTCCATAGTTAGTACTCTAGAATATGAAGCGAGAGAACTGAAAAGCCATCTGTATACTTCTGGAAGTAATGCACCACTCTTACATCTCACATAGTGGCTACCCGATTTATATGACAGAAATACCAAGGCATACATGGGCTCATGAATACTATTTGAATTTTTTTCTGTGACTGCTATTGGCAGGACGGTAGAATTGTTACAATGGCTTAAAGAAATCAGGTCATTTTTGGAAAAAAAAATTTATGTACTGTAATTTCTGATTTATGCTTTGGAATTAAAAATAAACTCTAATACATTGGGATTGACATTTTGTTTGACACGCGACCCCCTGTCCTTGCTATAGGACAATTAGGAACAAAATGGTTTCTGTACATAACCGTTTGTGTAGCATTTTTTAATGCTTACGAATAAAATTAATTGGAGAAAAAGCAATTTTTTCCATTGTACTGTATTACACGATTTTGCATAGCATCCGTTATTTTTTTATTGACCCAGTCACCGTGTTTGCATTTTTTCCATTTAATGTTTATTTACTTTTAGAAATTGAAAAATAGAAATTGTTGTTTTGTTTTTAGTTTAATAGAAAAGTGATTTAGACTTCGCTTTTTGACTTTAGGACCCCGAAACTACGAAACCAAGGCACTCGCTTATGAATTTAGGACCTCGAAACTACGAAACTAAGCCACTCGGTTTTGACTTTAGGACTTCGAAACTACGAAATAAAGCCACTCGGTTTTGACTTTAAGACCTCGAAACTACGAAGCCAAGACACGGGGTTTTGAAATCTGATATCTCAGAGTTCAAACTGCCGTTTTTCATTCTGAATTTTTTTCGAATTTCTGTTTCCATGTCATGCCGTGAGACATGTTGGTGAGGAACACTCTTCAAACAGCTGTCCCACTAGATTTTCCAGTGACGTTATGATCATTTAGGAACCTGGACTTGTTCGCTATTTCACATTGTGATATATTGAGAACAGAACCTTGTGATAGAACACATATTCACGTTCATAGTACAACCTGCATAGTGAAAAACGTTTAAACTCCCATCAGTAGCACAGATAAAAAATTTGATTGCATTTTCTGAATATCGACAAACTGGATAGGAAATCAATACGAAATCATGGCCGGCAGTTATCTTTCGAGTAGAACTCGGCTTGTTTCCAAGACGAAGCATGAACAAGGAGCCGTGACAGGAGTGAGCAGCAGCATTGTTCTCTGAAGTGCTGGACGCGCCTGCGCTTTGACACTTTCTAAAAATTCAATAATTACTCAGAACGTAAGGGAGGCCTACTGTGCTTATGCAAGGCTGTGACGAAGTGCAAGCAAAGTACCTAAAGCTCATAATCCAGCGCCCTGATTGACAACAAAAACCATTTACTGTGCAATGGTCACTATCCAATTTATCAGCTTTTCTAAAAATGAAATAATGAAAAGCATTTAGATTTCATGTTCTCTCAGTAAGACTTCAACTTATTCCCTGTTCAATAACCCCTCAATCGAAATAAATAATGAACCTTGAAATTTGATTATTGCAAAGCATTCAAGCACATGGCAGGTTGTGAAGACGTCTACTGCGGTGGCCCGTATTATCGCTTTAATTTAATCGGGCAGAAGCGCTGTAGGAAGTGAAACATTTTGAGGGGTTTGCCGTAGTTGAGCAATTTCATTTTGTAAAATATTTTCGTACTTCCAGATTCATTAGAAGTTCTTAGATTTAAAAAAACATTGAAGATACAATGAACGTTAAATTTTTCTCGCTTATTTCTGATGGATGTTCAGACGTTTCATATGGTTTTCAAAAATGTGCATTTTCCGTTAAATCAGGTTAGGAGATACATTGCAATGATTAACCCTTCATACACTCAAATTAATTCCTCGCAGTAAACTAATCTTTCTTTGTTTGATGCTTGCGTGTTTGAATGTTAGAATAAAACACATGATTTAGTTGACTGTTACAGGGGCCTCACACGTCCTATTCTTTAACAGATGTTGAAGGGTGAATTGAAGCCTGTTAAAAGAACCTTTATTATTCCAACACGTTTTACCGTTGGGTTTTAAATGCCTTACAACTACTGGTGCGGTGGGGGATGTGAGGAATGTGTGGTTTAAACTTCCTTTCCCAAGGGAAGTACTCCGTGGTCACGTGAAAAGCCCCACCCACCTGAGCCGAGGCTCGAACCCTTGTCCTTTCGGCTGTGAGGCCATCACGTTCACCACTGCACCATGGAGCCCGAATAACTTAGCCCTATTAGTGCCGAATCTATGATATTGCTTACTAATAATAGTATGTTCATCTCTAATGGAGTAATTATCTAATGCTCACTTATTGTAAAGTCTAGTTGAGAAGCGAGTAAAAGAACTCGGTATTCTGTGCGTAATTGCCTTTGTTTACGTTAAGCCTGGCATTACTCACTTGCGACCGGACAGTCCCTCTCGTTCAATACAGAGAGGGGACTTCTAGATGAAATAGGCGCCCTGCTGAATCGCTTAATGGCTTAGGGATGCCTTATTGATTTCTTGTATAAACTTCACCAGGCTTCCATTTGATAAAAGGTTTCCGAGAACGCGTGACAAACGCACACGGTTGGTCTTGAATAAATTTAAGCCTTCAGACTCGTGATAAAGTGTGACTGGTAGAACTTAGCTTCCGAAATCCAACAGCTTTGCTGCAAAATTTTGTAGCAGCTATTTTAACTAACATCGTAAAAGTGATGTTGTACAATTCTTCATCTAAGGGCCCAAAACAGTCTCTATTCACTGTACACCTTCGCCCAGAGTGTACGGTATGCTAGTCTCAGAGCGATATTTATTTCGCCCAAGGGTGGCTGTCTCGCTAGAGAAACTAATGAATTGCCTCTGTCTAGCTGAGCTATGCGTGAGTAAATTTTTTAAACACTGCTGTTTGCCCGAAAGAATTAACATGTGGTGTAAGTTCACTACCTTTTTATTTTCCATGTAGAAGCGTCTTTGGAATTAATACATTATGAACTTGACGACTTTTGTAGCGTAGAGAGTTTGGTCGCTTTGTTACGATGGTGATAGATGGGGACCCTAATAAACCATGAGTTCCTGGATCGACATCGAGGTGTGCACTGACCGTAACTCTTTGACGGAGACTTCGTCAAGACCGAAGCAATTAATTTTTGATGAGACGTTCCTTACCTTGGAACAATGTGCACGCGCAATGTTTAAGGGGAATACATCATAATGAGACATGAAATTTATAGGAAAGGGGATTCATAGCTAATGGAAGGCCTAAAGATTATTATAGGTTTACAAATTGTAATAAATCAAAAGATCAACAATCGTATTTCTTTGAACTAGCGTGCATGCTTATGATACCGAAATACATGATGTTATTGATAAATTTGACACGTATTGATCCAAAAAGGCTCATTTTTTCTGCATCTGATAACACTCGTATGTAAGGATTATATTACTGGAATAACGAGTAGAGAGGGTAACATCCACTGGCGTAACTAAATAATTGCAAGAAACAACAGAGCCTGTTTTGTAAATGCCTATTTTCAGACTTACTTTGAAATTATGAATATATTCACATTGAAGAAGAAGTAAAAAGCGAGATAGAATCATTTTGGTCAAAACGATCAAAGATATAGTTTGTGAAGTTTTACATTTTCTTAAAAGTGTTAAAAAACTTCCATTATTTTGAGAACGGCTTTTCAAATTATAAAAAAACATAGAAAGAACATGGAAACCCACTTGAGGTTTAGTTACAGCTCCATCCAAACTCAGACTTCACAAAGGTATGGAAGGAGAAATCGAACTAACCATCAAACTCAGACTCGTGAAGCCAATCCGCTGGAACAATGCCACGGCATGGGCAAGAAGGAAGACCAGGTGTGACAATACAACATGAATGACTCAGTTCGACGCGGTAATACTAAACCAGAATAATCGTACGCAGCAGAAGTTCTCGTACAGTGAGAAATGTCTCTTTAAAACAGGAGGGCTTAAGCTAGTGTTCATAGTTCGTTTAAATTCCTTGAAAAGATAAACACTCAGACAACCTTTAGATCTTAAATTTTAATCATTAATATCTGTCATCGAGCGCTACAACGAACTTCAAGAGGAAGAATATAAAGCAGCGACTTCAGAACTGCTTCAACAAAACACAGGAAAGGCATTACGTGTACTCGCTCGTAACATTTCGACAAGAAGTCAGATGACGAACGTGGATTGTTTCGATTTTATTTTAGCTATAGGAAGCAAGATATGTCATTTGCAAATTGAAATAGAGCAAAGAACGTCCTCAGACCCTAATGTGCGAATGGTGCATCTAATTTTAAGTTCGGCCAAACAACACCTATTTCTGTCGCGAGTAACGAAATTTCAGTTATTTCAGGCGACATTTCTTTGAATATTCAGAAAACATTTCAGGAGAAAGCACACTTTACAATACCAAGACATTTTTCCAGCGTCGCACTACCATTGAGAAAAATTGACCTAGAAAAAGACGCAGAGCAGCGTGAGAACTTAGTGTGCAACCAAATCACGCATTGTTTGCTGGCAGATAAGAAAATTCTCCATCGATCATGAAACTTAGAGCTGCTCCAACTTTTCCTATCTCAGGAAAATCTAAATTTTTTTCTTTCTTTCATACAGCACGTACTTTGCTAAGACTGGTTATTTTGACAAACGAGTGTTAACTTTCTAAATAATCTCACAGCAACCATTTTCATTCGATTTTCATTGAAATAAGAGAAAGGGACCTATCTAATTTTTAGAATCATTGTATTGAAAGAATCCCTAACTAGCTTCATTCTGGTAAGTTGGGGTTCTCTCTTTGCTCTTTGTTCATTTTCGTTCTTGTAAGTAAGAACAAAATTGGGCCCAGAAATTCACAATTGGTATCTATATTTTTGCTAGATAATTCTGAATTAATGATGCTGTTCCTCAAAAATTGAAACTAAAGTCAATTTAATGCCAAAAATCACCAAGATCATTCACGAAGCATTTATTTTGAAAGAAATGCGTTCGAAAATAATTAGTATATACAATAAATCATACAATTTTTTTAATACGGCTATCATTAACTCGAATGCACGTTCAAGGTTATCTAATTTATTTTTAAATTAAAGGGGTTCAGAATGAATGTCAAAGTTCTCGCAGTTTACTTGCAGGGAAAAACAACTAAAGAAATTCTAACTAGTAAAAGATATTTGTTAAACTCGATACTCTGTAAGCCACTCCCACGAACCACTTTGTTTATGAGTACGATTCGAAAGAAATCATGGAGCTGATAGAGAGACGCGTCCTTAGTAACACTTAATTTGAACAATTCAAGACTAAATATCTGGACGCGATGAAAAAATATGACTTTTCATTCAAAACTAATCATTGAAAGTGAATGAAAGCTGTATGAAAACATTCTTACTATGTTGCGGGAGAATAAATGATGAACTATTTAAGTCAGTACGAGCTTTGCATTTCATTGAGGCAGTGTTCCGTTGACGGCCAGTTGCACCGAAGTGAGCTATTGTGGTTGGCTTATATAGGACAGTGACGCCTCCACAGTCGTGCGAGCACCTTAGTCATGATGATCTACATACATACTGTTCAGTGCCGGGTACTAAAGAGCACGAACTTCATTTTTTTTAATACGAACTTCATGTTCTATATATAAGAAGTCACCGTACTATTAGACTTCAAGAAGTATGCTCATAATAACGTAGAGCTGCTTTACAGATGACAAAATAACACTGTTTTTATTCCAGTCACGTGTTCGGTTAGAAATGGCCTTCAAAGGCACAGCAAAAAACCGCCATTGAATCGTTTTACCACTCAATCTCTGTATATTTTGTTGAATGAACTGAATTATTTAACCGACCCTGCAGATTTTTCAATTCTGTTCTGATTAGTTGGACACTTCTCTAGCCTAGGTCAGCTATAATACAATGGCTTCAGTAAGAACCTTATTAATTCCAACACGTTTTACCGTTGGGTTTTCAATGCCTTACAACTTCTGGCGTGGTGAGGGATGCGAGGAATGTGTCGTTTAAGCTTCTTTTTCCAAGGGAAGCACTCCCAGGTTATGTAAAATTCCGTGCCTCAGCCGGGATTCGAACCCGAATGTCCCAGCTGCGAAGCTATCACGCTAACCAGTACCCCATCGAACCTACCAGTACAGAACAAAGAAGTTGGAACGTTGGCTTCAACAAATCAAATGTGAAGAAAAACTGTATTGTGACGGAGTTCAAGTAATCGTGCACCAGAGCGAGATCAATAATTCTCGACCTTATGAAAGATTTCTGCGCTATAATGGCACTAGCCTTGTGCACGCTCATGTGAGCCTTTGTTCTGAAAAATTTCGTCATTCTTGCGTGAATAAACGATTAGGAAATTCCGTACTAGTACCAATCACGAAGAATTTTAAAATAATGTAATCCTTCAAAAGCGTTTTACAATTGTGTCAGTTATGTTCCACTATATTTGAACAGCGGAAGTCACTCCAAAACTAGCATTATGAAAGCATTTTTGCAATTCTTCTTTGCTACTTCACTATAAACGGGGCTTCATTCTATAGTGCTCTTATTTTTTATCCACTTGATAAATGACTTTAATCGCCCAGAATGGCCGGCCCCGTGGCAGCATGTAGTGAACGTTTAAATTTGCCTCGGATTCGGAGAGGAATCTCGTATTCATAATCAATCAACGCACGTTCATCATCATCAGGAATTAAGTGCTCCCTTGCAAGTGTTATCTCATTAGACTGTAAAATATAATGATAAACTTAAATTACTAAAATCATTGAACTAGTTCTATCAACACTTTTTTCAACAACGACGTAAGCGAGTTCGTTGATTGTTCAAACTAGAAATTGTCGACCGAATTAAATTGTTCAGCGCTTACTATCCTCCTGGAGACCGGAAATAATGCTCGATGTAAACATGGAGATATTCTTCTTGAATAATTGTGTATATCCCATTAATGAATACGACTGCGAAAACGAAGATAACATTAAAAAATTGGTACATACTTTTGGAGTTTTACTGTACATAAGTTAGTCGCTGATGGCGTTATTTTCGAAAAAGTTTAAAGGTTCAGTAGGGAGAGATGACAATTTTGATAGTTATTTCTGTAAATCGTGTTGTGGAAGAAGAAATTTCAATCTCCAAAGAGATCGCAGGAGTACTTCAACACATCCTCATGAATTCACGATTTTGTAGCTCAAAAGTTTGAATTTTTCTAATCAACGGTGTCGATTTTTAATAATTGAATCCCAGATTTACAGAAAAAGTTAGAGATATTTGATATAATTATAATTCCGCTAATTAGAAAAAACTTTATTAAAAAAAACCTCTCATTGAGCTTTTCCATACATACCTCGCAATTACGTCCTTGCGCTGAAAAGTTGAACTCTAAGAAAAGTACCTGAGCCATTACCGATTGGCATTGACCGGTCAAGAATTTTCACTATTCCTCTACCGAAGAAAACTTCCGGGGCTCTGGAGAAAATAATATTTTATAACAAAGGCATTAGATTCCGTTAGGTGTGCGAAGATTTATTTTCTGTTCCTAAAATAAAGAACTTGACGAACTTTGTCCCGAAAAACATCGCATAAAGAGACCTCACCCTTTATTTCTGTTAGACTGTGAGACTAACGCATTCAAACAGTTTGCCAGTGAAGGTTTGCTTCACTTTCTTCAACGTAGCAGGCTTCGTTGTTATAAAGCTAAGCACATTTAAGAGCGAATATTTTCTATTGAAGAGTGGGTCCAGTATAATTTAATAATTAGCAGTTTTACCCGAAATTACGAAGTGGTACTGGAATATCAACATCGATCACAGGCAATTTCGCGTAAAACTTTTATGGGGCTAAAAGTGACGTAGAGCAAGCAATGCAAAGCTATAAAGGTCACAGCTGACTTTTATCACTCAGTAATTTTATAACCCAACCGTAAACGCAATTGGTCAGTCTATCAATCAGAGTCTGAAAATTGATCGCTTCTTGTTTGCGTAGTCAATGAAAAAATACTGGTCTCAGTCCACTAGTAGAGTATAGAGGATTGCCCTCGGTCTGTAATATATGTTCGAAACTGTTCAGAGTGTTTATTAACAATAACAAAAAGTGGGCAGCACAGAAAGACTCACCCTGTCGATGCCCTGCTGGTAAGAAGTAGGCATATCGTTCAAGTGAGGCTCGATGAAGTCGGTCCAAGCCTCTTTAAATGGCGACGTCTTCGAGTGCTGTGTGCAGTTAGAACCATCACGAGATAAACTTTCATACGGAAGATCTTTCTTTATGAATTTACCGTGCAGAATTTATATTTATACCATGAAAGTAACAGCAAGGAAAACTGTAGTAAGATGTACCATTAAACTATAAAACAGGAACAAGAAAAAAGTACAATGCAGGAATGTACACAGAAACAAAAAGGGCAATGACAGTATTCAAGAAGCAGTTTTATGAAGAAATAATAGCAAAAACAAAATTTTAGTTACTGAAATAGTTGTAGAGGGCGAAGCGACTGCATATGATTTAAAACTAGTTTATATTTCGAAGCTGAAAGAATTCTATTGTTCTGAAATCGGTGGAATGAATAGCAGATGCCAAATACAGAAATATTTTAAGCGGGCTGGTAAGTCACACTTTTTTTTTGCACAGGAGCGGAGAGCAGAATGACGGGGTTTTGAAATAGGTCTGTCCGTTAGAAAACTCCTACCAGCACGCTCTGCTACACGAATGTAAGAGGTCTACAATTAGAGGACTCAGTATTAGTGGGGCAGAGCATGCTGGTAGGAGGTTCCGAACCGATAGACATATTTCAAACCTCCTCAATTGACTGCCCGCTCCCTCAGAGAAAGGCTGACTTACCTGCCTGATAAGAAGGTTTCTGTTGCCGTCATCTGCGACTCATTCTACTGATATCAGAATATTAGAGCTTCTTTTAGTTTCAGAACATGAACCGGTTCATATTATATACAGTCAACATGCCCTCTGCAAGTATCTTGGAAATTAAATTTAGTGTTTTTTTCATAATATATCCTCTTGGATAATGACACTGCCATTTGAGTTTCTTTCTCTCTAAAGTGTTGAAAATAACCCAAGTGGTCGACACGTTCACTTCTAAGATATATTTTCACCGGGATACTTTTCTCACTTGCTCCCGCTTTTTTTTAAAGTAATGCACGTGAAATCGGGTTTCCTTCCTTTTATTTTTATTGCAAAGATATACAAAAAACAAACTTTCATGTTATTTAATATTTATATAATACACTGACCTTTACTGATGGCTCGCCATCACGGAAAATGTTTAGACTTCGAATGATAAAAAATAATATAGTTCAAGCAGTGCGCGCGATGACTTGTTATCAATATTTGTTTGCAGTTTAGTGAGGTTTTTATAATTGTGAAGAAGACTACAGTTGCCCATATGCAATTTCTAGCCAGTTTATCGTAACTATCATATCAATTTTGTCAATAGAAGAATGGTGTCAATCGCTTGCACAAAAATAGTTGTCCTATATGCACTCTGACCAGCGATAATTATAATAGATAATAAAATTAATGATTTGTCGTGAATTCCTCAGAAAAACGTTACAGAAAATCGATCACGTTATGGTAACATCATAGTGTTTGTTTACATTGTATGCAATCTTCATCGCAATTCGCTGTGATGTTGTGTTTTCTGCTCTCTTGGTGACCGGCGATGACAGCATTTTATTGTTATATTTGGAATAACAAATAGGCGTCGAAATGCTCTAACTGACGGGGAAAAAAAATTTACAATCAAAGACTCTGCTGACAGTACTATGCTGATACCATTGCCCATAAAATAAGTCATCATTTCGACACTGAGAAAAGATTCCAGAAAACCCTCCATAAAAGGAGGGGCGATCAGGTGTTGTGATTTCCAATACTGTCACTGACAGGGATTCTAGGGATATTCGTCGTCAAGTTCGTAGAAAACCTGAACAATTGAGCAAGTCCATTTTCACCACAACAGGTACCAAAATCCCTAAGGAATTCTATTCTAGGGACCGTATTTTCCGTGAAAGTTTCGCTGAAATAGCTTCTTTTAAGGCAAGACACATAAGTTTTTAGAGAGAATGGGCAAAGAATTTTATTGAAATGAATTTCATTCTTTTCCCTGACATGACCCGAATGGCCCTTGATAGACATGAATGCTGGGTAAATGTTCGTGTGCATTTTGGGGAAGAGAGTCATTATCGTTTAGGGCTTCAACTGGGTGGAGGAGTCATGATATGGACAGAGATCATGGGGAATTGACTCGTCAGTCCCATCAAAGTACCTGAAGCCTGGAGTTGTAAAGGGGATATTTGCTGTTTATTGTAGTCTTATGAAATCTATTGCGATCTCATAGAAGTTCTCGCAGAACTATTTTACTCAAACTTCTAGCAAATCTTATGCGGAGGAAATTTTCTTCTTTGGTGCCTTGGTTAAATGACATACCTCTTTCGCTTTTATAGACTTTGTTTTTATGCATGACAACGCTCTTTCCTGCTCTGCTCCTGCCACCGAAGCACTCTTAGCCAGTTTAAGCATCTAAAATGAAAAGTTGATAATGCGACCGTCATCTTCTCCGATTTTAACCCGATTGAAAACTTTTGAGCTCCCATTAAATGAGACGTTTAAATCGATGGTCGTTGATTTCTGTCGAAAACAGGCGTATGGGAATGCATCAGTACTGCAGCTAGGGCAGCCCCACGTCCGCTATTAAGAAAGTGACTGATTACCGGGATGTGAAACTTTTTGATGAAATTAACCTCCACGGGGCTCAAGTGGGTAAGCAATGAAGTTGTTCAATAAAAGTGGTTGGGTTATTGCAACTATTTGTTATATATACTCCGAATTGAGTTTTTTGTATGTTACTTTCTTATTCACACCAACAAAGACCAAACTTGGGCCGTTTTTATTGAAAATCTATTACCTCCGGTCAGTCGAAATTAAAGGATTTGAATAAATATGTTTTTTTTTTAATATTAACTTTGGCCCTAAGACCTTAATTTTACCTAAGTTGTTGCAATAACGTGCCAAATTTTTGGTAAGAGATTGATCAGATATTGATTGTGACAAAGTTGAAAAATCGTCAATTATATTACCAATCTATTATCGCTCGCCGGAGTGTACCATCCTTTCTCTGCATTTTCGTAGAAATATCGATTGTTGGTCAGAACTGAAATCAAAATGTTTTCCTGTAGTCCCACACACTGATATTTTCCTTAAATTTAAATTTTGCGGATAATTTTAACCCAGCCTTACGCCTGTACATCGAGTACTGAACTTTCGTTTTGAGCTAACTCAGACAGGAAAAGAATCTCTTGCGTGCGTCTCATGAATCGACTTGGAATAGTTAAGTAAGAAGAATTATTTCTCACGTACTAATTCATGTATGAGGCAAGAAAGTCACTCAACTCAAGCGCAGAAATTAGAAACGTAAGTTGATTAAGTTCAAGGAACGCCTTACGACTGCTTGCATCTTAAACACAGGATTTTGGTTCTGTACGTGGGACTTGAGCATTAGTGAATACAGATAGTTCCGACTGTGCGTTAAAAGCATGATAAAAAATGCACTTACAGTACACACACAAGCGGCGAACCAGTTAATTTTACTGCACCGGCGGTACCAATTTAGGCCTGTTTGCTCACAGGAGCTCAAAACTGGGTTCTGTCGCTCTGGATTACAATGAGAATCGGGGAGCGGTAGTCTTACTTGGAAGTTTAATAAATTTCCCTGCTAAGATACATATGACGATTAAAAACATCAAAATATTACAAAACGTTATCATGCATGAACGTAGAATACAGAGAGTGCTTGGAAAAATCTCTCATTAAAAGAAATTAGAACTCAATGGAATCCCCGTGTAGTAACAAAAACCCATTTACATTCATAATCGATTTGTCTCCCTAAGGGATCCGTTGTTTAATTCCTACGAAAATTTGTTCTTACGCAACGTATCAAAAGTACGTTATCCGTAATGTTCGTCATCGTAACATATGATTTACATTCATGGCCGTAAATCATAATAAATCACGGTAAGTCATAGTCATATACACCGTTACCAATGTTCACTTCTAAACTGTCGTCAAATAGTGAGTCATATTAGTTTATAAAAAGCCATTCTGCAGTTTTAATACAAAAACTATCTTATTCATATTCTGATATAAACGTGCTCTTATATATTTGGATAATTACTGATTACAACTGTATTTTAAAAACAGTGTAATCATCTTGAAAAAAAAGCTTATACACAGTCTAGTGGACACTTATCTTCTTCGTCGTTCATGCAAAACACTGCCTATTGTTAAAAGACGAGAATCCAGAATGGGAGGTTCTTAGTTGTCTTGTTTGATTGTTTCCGGATTACTGAACGAAGAGGAAAATTTACACTCTTGTACACTCGGACATTTTTGAAATCAAAAAAGGTCTTAAGAGAGACATCAGTCCTCGATCTTATCTCATCTCGCACCACTCAGTCGCAGGCGTACGAGTTCTGGCAGAACTATTTTACTCAAACTCCAAGAAAATTTTATCTTATCTTTAGAAAATTAGGGCATTTACTGAAAACCAGACTGACCTCGAACTCTCCCTCTAGTGAAGTGCCAGCCGTGAGACCCAGTTCATACGAGCCTGAATCGATGACATCCTGAAGCGACTCGACTGGGAGAACTGTGGACGCGACCGTAAGGGAGGCAACGAGGGCCGAAGTGTAGTGGCAGTAGGTGAGTAGAGTGCCGAAAAATATCACGATCATTACTATCCGGCCGGGACTGCCAGTTGTTTCTACGGAGGCACCTGTTGTACAGAGGCTAAAAAATTATCCTTGCTTGAATAGGACATTAAAGAGAGTGGTATTTCATGGCAGCTTAAGAGTTCCTTTCAGTTCAGTCAGCTGTCTATCGATTGCATTTTGGACCATTAACTGGGATTCCTAGTAAACTCGTAAGCTTTAAAATATACATGCTGCTCTTCTCCTACACTTCACTTCGAAGCATCGAGCCTAACATGTACTTTTACAGATAGATATTTTACGTTTCTGAAGCTGCAAACGATTTTTTTGCATCGATTTGAGCTCCTCATTTTGTTTTCTGAGACGAAATACTACGTTGTGATCATTGCATGCCCTATATTAGAAATTGAACTGAAAATAATTAATCTAATACGGAAATTTTACACAGAGGAAATTATTTCAGTGCGATCAGAGCCCTCGAACTCGAAGTTGAACCAAATCATGTTTTAAATTCTTTCGTCGTTATATATATTTATATATATTCAACACTTTTTCTCTCTCTGTAATAACCGGCTTAGAGCGCTCCCTAAGTAGTGAATCTGAGCATAAAGATATGAAGTTTTTGTTTTGATGTAGTACCCCTTTAAGTAGCTGAAATTTGGATGATAGTGTCTCTAACCAAGAAATTTCGATTATTTTTTATCACTACATGATTAATCAATACGTCATTAACATGCCTTTAGATTGTTGAAACTTAAGATGAACGTCGCAAGCTCACACTGAGAGAACTGTACCTTGGTATGCAAGTGCTCCAACTGTGATAACGTAGGCATCTTTTAAGGAAATTTTCTCCATTTCAGACGGTGAAAACTTGGTGATAAAGGCCAGGAATGGAGGCGCCAACAACAGTAGAGCTACGGTTCCGCCCCACGCTTCTTTTGTGAACTCATGTGTGAAGGTAGTCCATGTAGAGTCCATGAGTGCCCTGCTCTTGATCACTAGTCGAGACCTGATTTAAACAAAGACTGTGTACTGGGCTTAGATTGTGCTCTGGACTTTGACCTCTATAAAGATTTAATTATCATTTATCAATCAACCTAACTCTAAATGATTCATAAGCTCAATCAATCGTACTCAACCGTGATTAATTAATTCAATCAATTTGTCTAACTACGATTAATTAACTCTACCGACCTCGTCTTCTCGCTTTCTCTTGGGAAGTTCAAATAAAAAACGGAGACTATTTTTCTGCGCTCAACACGAAAAGAAATGTTGCTTGAGTTTATTCTACAGCCACGATCGAATGAAAACACAGAAACAAGATGTTTTAAAGTGAATACCAAATGCCTGCATTTCAAGCGAGAACTATGTAGGCTTTAATTAACGTTTTAAAACAAATGATTGAAAATACCTTCAGGTACTGGTGTAAGGCATAGTTTTTTGCTATTGTAAGACAGTAAGACAGTTTTTGCTACTATGACAGAATTTTTGCCGCGACTCACGAATGGATGGAGATAAAAATTTGCAGAATCATAGGATGACATATGAATCTCAATCATTTCATGGAAGGAATGAGTCGTCAAAACTATCCAAATAGTAACGAGAAATAAAATAAGTTCGGATACTGAATAAATGTCACCGAGGCAACGTCGAGGGCTACAGGTAACCGAGTTGTGGTATCGCCTGCCTTGCTTGCATCCCATATGTCGTAGTTGTGCAGTGCAGCGCGGGGTGTACCTCACTGCACCTGAAGTGCCTCACTGCATCTGGAGTACCTCGCTGTACTTGGAGTACCTCACTGTACCTGGAGCCCTTCACTGTACCTGGGCTACCTCACTGTACCTGGAGTACCTCAGTGCACATACCTAGAGTATGCTGTACTATGCTGTAATACGTGTAGCGTAGGTTGTCCTATGTATATAGTTGTAGTAAATATTGAGCCGATTTTTGTGATAAGTATATAATCCCTCGCCTCTAACTAAGGCCAAATGTACGTCTTCACTTCAAAGAGCCTCGGTGAAATATTTGTAAGAAGACTCGGTGAAGCACAAGCTACAGGTTTAGTTCATTTATTGTTCATAAGACAGATCGAAAAAATCTATCTATTTTGAAAGCCCTGCTTTTATAATGCGGTGTTAATAATTCCTAAATTTCTTTAGGGGGGCACTGGTACGTTTAAGAATGGAATAGAATATTATAAAAATGACAGCAAAAACGAGCCGAATGGTCCGCTGTCGAGCTGGTATCGACGTTTTCCTTTGGAAAATTTCTACAAGTATGGACGCAACCACAAGCAAGTTATTTAACTCATTTTTCTCCCTTAACGCTTAACATAGTAAATTATGGCAGCATATAATACGAAACGGCCGCGTACTCACGCGGTGTTACGGAGGCCGATGGTGAAGGTCACCGCAGCTGCTCGCTCGACAGTGTTGTCCAGGGGCGCTACGATGACGTCAGCCTCTCCGTCAATCATGGCGCGAACCTGGACTCATATCGGGATAATTTGCCCGGTGAAAATGAACTAATTGTACTCGAAATAATTGTAGGTATATTTGAGTTTTGCCCTTCAGTACAAGAAGGTATACGTATGTTACTGTCAGTTGAGCATGTTCAACGGCGTGTCCGGCGTTCAACACGCACAATACATTTAATACGCTCAACACTCACGCCACATTCAATGCGCTCAACACTCACGCCACATTCAAAGCGCTCAACACTCACGACACATTCAATGCGCTCAACACTCACGACACATTCAATACGCTCAACACTCACGACATATTCAATGCGCTCAACACTCACGACACATTCAATGCGCTCAACACTCACGACATATTCAATGCGCTCAACACTCACGATACATTCAATACGCTCAACACTAACTACATATTCAAAACGCTCAACAGTCACAACACAAGCAACAGGTTCAATTCCACGGGATCTAAATAATCAATGTTCAAATCGATCAAACTACTTCGGAGAGTCTAACTGTACAGAATTGCGAGACCAAGAAAAAAGAAACTTAAATTTGTGCAGCAGATCACTTGAACGATGTTCAAGCTTCCAAACGAGCAAGGCGAATAAAGAGAAAAACGTCGCTCAGCGACTAAATCATCAGAAGGTTCCTGCAACAATAATTGTTGACTCAGTTGTTGCTGGAGACGAGGAATTCTCCTAAGCACACTGAAGAGCGCAATAATCAGCACGCTTCCAGGGTATGCTTCAAAAGCCAATGTATGTTCCGTTGAGGGAATATTTCACGAGCTCCGAGCGCTGAAAACACAATCCCCTTAAGCGCGTTCCACAAGACGATTCGATCCTAATTTCACAGAGAACGGTGATCAGTTGCTAATTTTTTCCATAAACTGTCCGAGAAGGAGATTACATAACCTTGTCTAACCGGAGAGGAAAAAACCAAGACTCATTACGCAAAAGCCTCTCTTGTGCTCACCGTATTGCACCCGCACTCACCATGCCGTTCCACTCTCCGTTTCGAACGACTCCCCACGTAGGATCGCTCGGCTCCCGGCAAGTGTACCTGCAAGGAGAAGTGATGCCCCAAGCTATTTAGGTAGAGAACGACCGGCCATCAATGACAATAATATAGGACGTATTTTATTCGCTTTACGCAGTATACGAGCGTACTCGATATACGAGCCTACTGAGTGAAACAGGGGCGTACAATAATACAATCGCTATTTGCTTTCTTATGTTCTGGACTTCAGAGTTAAGTTTATGAAATTTTCCGACTACATAGCCCAAAAATGGGGCATAAAATTTCCATTGCCGCTGGATAAGCATAGAAACAGTCATGCTAAGAACCATACTACAGTAGTTTGTCATTGTAATGCCTGAACGAATTTTTCAAATTCAATCCATTCCCTAGGGTGGGCTGATGGAGAGGAGCAAGTAGAGTTTTTTCTGCCTTTCTCATCAATAAATTGTGTTGCGAGTTTATCGCCAATACTGTTATTGAAATATCTTATTACAAGATACTGCACATATTCCCTTCATTAAGAGACACTGAACACATCTTGACGAGGTACTGAAAACATCCCTTAATTATGAGACATTGAAAAAATCTCCATACTTTGAGATAATGAACACAGTTCCCTCATTAGGAGACACTAAGCACATTACTCTCATTAAAAGACAATGAGCTTCTTCTCCTCATTAAGAGGCAGTGAACATACTCACGTGAACCCGAGCTTATTCTGCAGTATCCTCCAGACATCGGTGACAAGGCCTCGCTCCAGTACGACGGAGCCGTCAGGAGCGTTGGAGACGTACACAAATGGCGGTTGCTGGAAGCACGAGCGATGAGGCGTGCGATACAGAGTGTAACATGTCAACAGAATTGAATGTAAAATTTCAAGTTCATCTTCNTAAAATTTAAGGAAATTGCATTAATGAGGGATTGAGGGATTCTTATTTCAGAGTTACTTCGTATATAATTACTTTATATCATTGTTACACATATATATTGTATTCTAATATTTAATTATCCTGCTTTCTCAATTAATCAATTAATGACCAGAAATTCAAAATCGATTAAAATCGCGTAATACTGCAAAGCCTTTTACACTACGTTCCAAAATTATAAGTAAATCAGTTTCTTGGCAATAGCTCAAATTCCTTTTCTGGCAAACCTCTGAAACTTTATATTGAATATGGAAATGTTACTCCATACGCAGTGTTGAATTTTTCATACAATCTGCTCAGTAGTAAATCACTGTGAGACTTTATATGCAAGACGAGTGGCAAAGGAGCCGTAACAGCAGTTGAGAAATCAAAAATCATCCAAGATCTCTCCAAGAAGCAATCTACCTTGGACATTGCTAAAATGATTGGCGGAGAGCATGGTACAGAATTTTTTTTGCCATTAACCCTGGTTTATGTAATAGTCGAGCAGACAAGGGAAAACTGCAAAAAAATGCACGAATGTATCATCGACCCGACATCTCTCCAAACCAGAAAGGAAGCGAGGGTACCGGTGATTCTAATGTGCCGAAAACTTCAGATGCCTTATTCTCAAGAGCCTCACCGTATGTAGCACAGCAGATATGCGATCTCCTTCTACAGCTCTGCAAGGATTAGTGAAATTCCTGGTGTCTTCGCTCAAATTCGGCAATCATAACGTTGGCGCTTCCACGCATGCATCCCAACTAAAGGACAGAATTTCGAACACCTACTGTGAATACCAATCCTACCTTCAAGCACTGCATTGTTTGTTCATAATAATACGCTCGTTCTGAATTTGATTTCTTAACTGACACGCTACTCTTAAATTTCTTAAACTTCTTAACGAAGCGCATTTTCGGACACGCCTCCTTAGGGTAAAATGTGCTTAGGAGTATTTCATCGATAAGAACTTTATGTTAATACGTTGCCTACATATTTGAGAACCGGTGCACCAACCAACCAGTGTTGCGTAACGGATTAATTGTCTATGGGCCAACACTCGTTTTATTTACGGTTACAGAGAACCCTCATATTTGAATTATTTAAATGTTTAGATACCAGTAATCTGAGTACAGAGCGAGAGAGCAAAAATGATATAAGCATGTCTAACTTCAAAGCCCGACAGCGTCGACGTATTCAAATTTGGGGCCCTAACTAGTCCAACCTAACTAGAAGCAATCATCCGTTGGTTACGTTTTAATCCTTTCACTCCCGTTGGGATAACGCGTCTCACAGATTTTGTGTGAGAGTTGAGGGGCGTAATTGGCGCCTACCTGACATTCGTGACGTCACAGTACCTACGCTTCGCCAGTTACTTGCGGCCTCGTGTGAACTCTCAGCCAATTACATACCGCTTTCATCAGTGGCGCAATGAATTTCATATCACTTGTTATGCAAGCGAGTATAATGTTTTCTATGATCCCAACGGGAGTGAAAGAGTTAAAGTTTGTTCAAAGAATTCTGAAATGCCCTGCATAGTGGCACAGTGATTACTGCAGTAATACACCAAAATGATTGCCTGTTTTACCACCACGCCCATTGTTTCAAAAACTTAGCACTGCTCATGTACCAGTGTTTTCATACGCATTGTAAAGTTTCACAGGTTTTCCTGAGTAATTATTAGAGTTATGATAAAAAAACTGAATTGCATACAATTTTGGAACGTAGTGGGTATTAATAAAGTCAAGGCCAACAACAGCGACCTAAAAGGTAACGAGGATATCTCAACAAAATGGAGTCACAAAAAAAGAGATGAACAAATTTGTGTAAGAAGTTACATGGCATGTTGGCATTTTTTACAAAAATTACAGGAGATATGAAAGACGTAAACAAGCTACTCAACCCGCCACAGCATTTAGCGATCAGCGTTACTGATTCAGCCATGAATGAAAAGGATTTCTTCAGTGGAACTTGAAGAGCTTTACGTATAATGAGGAAACAGACGCGATGATCAAACCAACACAAAAAAGTTAGAAAACATATCCCGAGAGACGTAAAAAATTCTGTACATAGCTACAGTGCATTGGCAACTGGTAATAATTATTAGCTTAAACCTCACCCGACGTGTGTTATTTCAGAGACTGTTTTATAGCATGATGCTCTTAGTTATGCTCGGTATTCATCGGCCATGAATTTTCACTTCCTCGCTTCATGCCAGTATATTGTTGGGAAAATAATTCTACCTCAGGTTGTTCTGACTACTTTGTCATAGCGCTTCGTTGTGGTGTTATTGATCTACATGGGAGACCGACTAATTCAGAGCAATAGACACGTTTAAGCGGGAGCGAGTACTGGTTTAATATAGCTTAAAATAACATAGGGACAGGGTGTTCATAAATTATTTTGCTTTAAAATATAATTACAAAGACAATTGACAGGATACATCAATTTTACTTGTTCTATCACAAGCAATGAAACAGACAAACTTTGGTAACTACGGTTTACAAAGAAACACTTGAGAGATTGAAACGTTCGGATACGTGGGGATTCCAATTGTTGAAATCGTACAATGAAAACCGAATTTCATTCAAATATCTCTTCTTTGCCTAATTGCACTCCAAAGCCTCTAATTCGAAGATATTCAATACCTTCCCAAATAAATTTTAAGACTGTTAAGTGACCTTATGAACAACATTAATGAAATATATAATTACCAGATCAATTAATGTAGGAGTTGGAATGCTACAGAAAAATTCACGTACATACAGGCACCCGGGACTAAAAATTACTCACCTAGCTATTGTTTTTCGAGCTCCTTTCGAGGATGACAACTACCGGGTGTATCGGGCTAGAATTCTAATGAATTAGTATGACAGTCATTTTTGATAAGTCAGGTATTTTGATTGACCAGCTAAGTCTACAGATATGAACCCAGTATAAAATTTGTGAGACCACCTAGGACGACAAATTAGAAGTCGAGAGATCGCCCTCGTACTGTGGCCGCACTACGACATCAGTTGATGCAGGAGTGATTTATTATCGACCAGGTGTACATTAGAACATTGTACTCAATACCACGTAAAATTGCCGCCATTATTCGTGCTCGTTGAGGTCCTACACCATGCTAGTATCAGGTGACTAATTTTGTGTCCGGAAAGCTAATATTACTGGCTACCTTGAAGTATTTAAACTGATCTGGATTTGAGGCCTCCCGTTATCATAATCATAAAATGTGAGACATCATCAGGAGCAGCACCACCTACCTCGAGCGTGAGACAACGGAGGTGCAGTCCCGTCAGGTTCGTGCGACTGAGGGCAGGGTCCTGAAAGTTCATATAGAGGCCCTTGCCTTCGGAGAACCGCCCTATAGCTCGTACCTGCGTATGTGATGGGACGGGTAAGGAGAGGCAGACGATGAGTAGTAACAGTCGTGGTGATAGCAGCGCTTCAGTAACTCAGACTATCTCGCACCGA